>MKEJ01019634.1:70000-77500 GCA_001753735.1 Embelia ribes
GTGAAGGGAAATACGAGGAAAGACGCTTAGTTAATAAGAGGAGTCAGAGTGTGCAAAGCCCAACTTCTCTTTTGACTCATATTAGGAAAATAAATGACATACAAGAAGAAGGGTCGAAGCCCCTACCAGCCACAAGGGAATGATGTCTCACCCAATGGTTTCCACTTTAAAGAAAGATCGGTATCTAATGGTGGTTGGATACGAGGGGCAAGTGTATGAGACTGGAGATAATTATTTAACTGGTTTGGCTGGTCAAACTCGAGAATCACTTTCTACTGCTAGGTTAGTTCTATCTTTTGCATCTGATACCTTGTGGAGAATTACTTTCCTTTGCTCCCGTGTCTTCCTCAGGGTATGGGTGATCTACTGCTCGATCTATTTCGGAAAGAGCAAGAAAGAGCCCGCATAAGAATCGGAATATGGCGAGAAGGGCTGGGATGCGAGAAAGTATGGGCTATAAAGAGGAAGATTGTGAGATAGCTCAACTAGAAAATACAGGTTTCAATCGATTAGGTAAGCTTGTCTTAGGAAGGGTCTTCAAGAAGAGACTCTGTCTCCGGGTGAAAAAAGAGAGTAGGCATTTCTAGAAACTGGGGATTGCACATCGGGGGCAGTAGGTATTGATCTAAGCGGCTAAGAGGATAGGGAAAGAAGAACATCCTGCTCGTCAGAGGAAAATTCTATGTTATGTTAAAAGGCTAGCTTTGCACTCGGAGGATCTGAAAATGGCTCCCTTCATTATTTGGTGGAACCGAGCGAAGTGCGGAAGCTAGAGCTAAAGCAAGGTACGAAGCTACAGCTAGCAAGCTGCTTTGGTAGTACTCGACTGAAAGGAGAGGGCTTTGCAGCTGCTGTCCAACAAAACAAGTTGAAGAGTTTGCTACAAAAGTAAGGAGCGAGCCAAAGAGCGAGTGAGGTCTACTCCACGTAGCCAAGTCTTGTCAAAGCCCGTTGACCTAGAAAGGATCCATGGAGTGCTTTCTGTCCTCCCTTTGCTTGAACTGGACTTTTCCGAAAAGGTGCTTTGAACTATATGCTGGTTCACCCGGTTTGGCTAAAAAAGATTCGAAGACACTCCTCAGGCTACTTCATTTCACTTTCAATAGCGTTTGCGTGAGCTATCGCTTACTCAACTTGTACAAAGCTACTGAAGCCTTCGCTACAATTTCCTGCGAAACTTGACTGACCTCTTAGGGCCTTTCATGCTCTCCATAGACATAGAAAGAAGCACAAGCCTCACACCGGATTCAGGCTCTTTAAAAGGTCCTGTCCCTATCTAGTACACCAGCCAAGCCCAGTGAACCAGTCGATCCAACTTGGAAGTAGGAGAAAGCTTTTTGTTAACAAGTCGGGGTTCGCCTGCCTCACCTACCTTGCTTGGATATTCCTTTGACAAACCAGCATATGAGAGCATGCATCTTGCTCTCTCCAAGAGTGTCCTGTTCATCCGTTCTGCAACTCCATTCTGCTGTGGTGTATGTCTCACAGTGCAGTGTCTAGCAATGCCTTCATTCTTGCAGAACTCATTAAACTCACCTGAGCAGAATTCTAGACCATTGTCAGTCCTCAAGCGCTTTGCTTGACCTGATCGTTGTGCCAAGGGCTGGTGGTGCGTTGACCAGCTCTGAGTTCCGTTTGCCGGGCCCTTGACGGTAGGCTATACAGCAGGCTAGAGACTTATGCTGTGCGCTCAACTGCGATTCATTCTTGGCTCCCGGTTAAACAACTGGACCATTGAGTAACTGCTCTGTAAGACTACTGAACGACTAGTCCGTGGGGCTAGACCATTGTTCCACGGGGGATTCTTACTCTACTGCAGATACTTACCTTCTTTCTTCGAGGAGCACAATCAACAGCACTTCCAACGCCTTCATCGGAGCAAAAGCGGGCAAGGGAAGTAGCCTTTTTCGGAAAAATTTATGTAGGATCAGCCTGGTTCTTGGACGTATTTCACAGAAGTCTACATCCCATCAACCTTCCAAGGTCCCAAGGCAACAACTCAACTAGAGACAAAGTCGATGGGATTTCAGGCTAACTTAGGCTTTGTTGGTACAACAACCTTTCAGCTATTATGGATCGAAAAAGATTTCGACAACAAGACTTCAAATTTTGAATTCTTTCTTTCTGTCTTAATTTTGACCCCGACTCTATTGGTTAGTTCCTGATTATAGCCCTCTCCTCTCCTACCTAAGGCTAGAGGCACCAGCTGTGACAAGGCGTCGACCCAATCTAGCGAGAAGTGAAGATCCTTCTTTTGGTTCCCCGCATGGGTATCGGATTAGACTGATAGCATTATGCTTCCAAACATTACTACTTCAACCTGGCTTGGAGGAATATGCTAGGCTAGGAAAGTTTGAGAGTATTGGTCGGACTTTAATGATTGGGACTGGCAACATCTAAACCAGTGGTTCACTTGATAAGATATTGACCTACTAAGGTCTTTTATTGTGATTAGGTCGGACATCAATCCGGACCGGAAAGGAACTTCTAATGGTATTTTTTCGGTGAAATCCGCCTATGAGATGTTGAGTAACGGCAAAGAAGTGGGAGGCGAAAGCTTGGCAGCGCCTTTGGAAAGCTCCTGGAATACCGAGATGGAAGGACCACGGGTGGCTCGCTCGGCAAGAAAAGTTAGTAACAAATGAAGTGAAAATGTCAAGGGGACAAAGGCCTCGAATCCTGTCTTTGACGGTGATCATAGCCTGTCACGCTGGGAAACTGATCGAATGTTTTCTGTCTCAATGTCAGTGTGAAAGTCCTAATATCTTTACGAGGTCGAAATAGCATCACAGAAAGAACAGCCGGACCCTACTCCCAGTTGGCCAGCATCAAAGCAGAAGCTTCTCCCAATGAGACTACTAATGTGGAATACCAAGTTCGAAGGTTATCCATTTAGATTGCTGTCTAGTGGTACTTTCTGGAGCGAAGCTGCCATCCAAAGCATTCTTTCTGGAAATGTTTGTGAAAAGGTTGGTGAGTAGGGCGGCTTCTTTCATAGGAAAGTGGATGTGATCTACTCTTTCGAGAGAAGTAGGGGTAATTTCTTATTAACCGATCGAAACTAGAAATATGACACAAGAAAGAAAGATAGATATTCCCATGGTAGGAATAGGACAGTTGCACTAAGGAAGAGAGCTAGGGATTTGATAAAGGTGATAGTCTGGCCCGGATTAAGGATATAGTTCCCTTCCTGGTCTGGGTTAGGGTTCCAAACCTAATCTTCAGCCAAACCTGAACCCAAAACATAAGCAAGAGGTCCTGAGACGACCTATGAGACCGCGTTCGCGCTCTTTTTCGTTAAGAGACAGAGGCGACTGGTCCAAGGAGAAGGAAGGTGCGGGACTCATATAGGCTCTTCAACTCAAGAAAGGCATAAGGAAGGGGGACAACCAAACATATTTTCTTTTCGATTAGGACGAAAGACAACGGCAGGTGGATCAAGCAGATCAACTGCAGTAATTGAAAAGTAAATTTTCGCTTGGAAAGTTTTTAAGAAAAGCTCCGCGCTCGATCTAAATGTCAAAAAGGTGTTAGGTTGCCTGGAGGCAATACTTTGTAAATAGCAGAAGAATCCCAGAATCTGTTCAATGTTCGGAAATCTCTCTGGTTGAAAGGTCGCTCATCTTTTTGGAGTTCGATGTAGTGCTGAAACGGAGGTTCGATTCCTCCATGATGTTTGTTGTCCCAACCATTCTTCTTAGTTCCGATCCCGAAACGAAAAACAAAGGAAAAAAGAGTTCTATTTTTTTTGTTGTTTTCGTGTTGTTGATACCCGCCTCACGGCTGAGGGAAGCAATTCGTAGTCAGTCAAGGCGAGAGGATTCAGGTGGCTTAGTGTGCAAAAGCTTGAAAAGGATGTTAGGTTTTCATGAAAGATTGTTGGCTTTTTAGACTTAGTAGAGCGCCTGGGCGCCCGGTCGTGGCAGAGGACTGTGGAATGTCCTCGATTGTTAATTGGACTCCTAAACAAAGTGAAGTTGGCAATCAGTGGTGCTTTGACAAAGGAAGTCTGTGTGGTGATCTACCTCTTTCTTTCATGGGTGACTGCTTTCCGGCCTCGCTTTAATGTTCTTGGCCCTCTACCTTAAGACTTTTTCTTATGCACTTCAAGTGTTTTATGGTGGATCCTTCGATCGGTCAATTAGGTACCCGCTCTCTTTGTCCTTGACATGAAGTGAGTTGCCGCGGTCTATCCCTCCTTTTCTTTTCATAGAAGGATGAAAGAAAGGCGGGATGCTAAGCTAAGGCGGACCTTTTCTCTCTGACGTAGCCAAAGTGAAAACCATTCGACCTCGGTCGAGATCTAAGCCGGTCTATAGCACAGGTGCTGCAGTGAAAGATTCCGCCGTAGCTAGATGCCTTAAAGAAAGAGCAAAAAGACTCACTTTGGGTCCATGGCTCCAATCAAAAGGGACCTTCCCTACCTTTGAAGAAAGCCCTGATCTACGACCAGCCTTTGCCATTCTTTTTCCAATGAGGAGTCCGACCGATGAACCTTGGGAGCATCCCGGGCAAGATCTATGGCTTCAGCTGCGGCTAAGCGAACTACCTATTCTATATATTCTATAGAAGTTAATATGAGAGAAAAGCTCTTCTTTCACATAGTGGGAGGCTGGCCTTCTCTCTTCCCAATTCTCCCAATGAGATCTCACTTCAGAGGACTTTAATAAAGCCCCCTTTTGCCTCATCCTGATCTCCCTGAAAAGAGGGTGAAGTAGCGGCTCCCTCCTATTACTGGGGTGGAGTCGAAGCTATGGCACCAGAAAGTCAAAGAGATTCCTTCCCGAACCACTCGTGTAGTCTTCTTCCTGCCTCCCAGTTAGGCCCTATCTCGCTTTCCAAGTCTCATTTGGATGAGGCGCCGGCGCTACTAAATGCAACTCTCATTTCAACATTCTTTCTTCTCTATCTGCCTAGAGAACCTCTCTTTCCCTACAAGGCACTAGAAGGTCGACCCCACTTTCCACACTATGTTGACTTGACTCCTGAGCCCAGTCATTCCCCGCCACTCTTTCACACAGCATCGAGGGCTTTTTCATAAGAAGCAGCACTCTATTGTCCACTTCGATAGCTTTCAAGAGTCTCTTTCATACCCGGGGTCTCCAACCCTCTCTTTCTGGCGGGCCTTCTTCACTTAGTCATCTCTGCCTACGATTTTTCTTCTTTCTTGACCCTGCTCGCAAGGAAAGGAGAGAATCTATTTCCTTTCAAGCAGGCTGTAGTCAATGAATATCTCATTCATAGGCAGTAGGATATTTTAAGTAAGTCTCACTCCAATCGCCTTGAAAGTAAGATTCCGGGTAGTGAGTCACTTCAACCCTTGTGAAATTAAAGCTTTTCGCCTTTCTCCTTGTATTGTAGCATTCCACTTTTGGTTAGCCGGTAGTGCAGGGTAAGTCAGTCTTTCAAGTTCCTCTTTGTAGTCCCACTTTCGACAGCAGGATTGGATATGCCTGTGCAGTCTCCGCCGGGCCAGCAAACCATCGCGGATTCGATCGCAGGCGTCTATGCTGTAGCACATGGCTAACTCCGAGTGTCCTACATATACATATGCACTATGTCTGAAAGGAACTGTGGCCTAAACGTCCTGAGAGACCCCCTTCTCAGGGTAACTTAAGACCAGTGGATCGGGGAAGAGAGAATACGAGAGAGAAGACTATCTGGGGGTTGATAGTAATCTTATACCTTTCGGTAGTATATTTTCGAGGTCATAAAAAATGAAACTGTCCTCCGCTTCGGTCCGACATAAAGTAAAGGGTCCAAGTGAGTTTCCGAACACACAGGTTATCGCTACGCTTAGATTTCTGAAGAACAACTAGTCCTTTCTTTACTCCCCGAGCTTCGCATCGCTTGCTCTACTTCCCGCCATATTCTGTCTTTCTCTACTCCTTTATAGTCCCCGAATAGTCACTCGTGGACTATCAATCCCTTCCTTTTCTCTTTTCCGTTTGCGAAGTAAGCCCAAGATTGCGATTAGAGAGACAGGGTCATTTGGCTGAATGCTCCTAGTGGTAAGTTCTATCAGTCTAGTCTAGCTTGTTCTGTAAGAGTACAGTATAGGATTCTTCGGCTCTAAACAGCTACTGTGCTTATTTGGTCTATCAGCTACTCGGCCAACTACTGACCTAATTGGGAGCTTTTCAGTCAAGGTCGTCGGATTGTGAAGTCCTTTGGCAAGGATCCAGATTTTAGAAAGCAGGAGTGCTCCATATATATAGTACCAGTGGAGTCGGATGGTACTAGTGCTCTCACTTACGGAAAAAGGGCTCCCGCATCAGAAAGAAGAGCGGCACCTCAACGAGCCACAGCCGCATTAGCAGTTCGCGTGAAATCAGACTAAACCAAGGTCGGAGAGGCCTTAGGTAGTAATTGAGATGCCTTCAATTCAGAGAAGAGATGACGCACGCTTCAAAAGGAGGCTTTGAAATGGCGTACTTATTGCACCTGGCACTAAGTACCGCTGCTATTGTTTCTTTGAGTCTAATCCTGGTATCTTTCTACAATCGTCTTTCTGGCTCCTGTTGCTGCGGAGCCTCTGTGCTGTTGGTTTTACCCTGCCGGGTAACGAGTCCTTGAATATTATCAGGTTCCGATTTTCGACAAAAAAACCAGCTAAGTTTTTTTCCGGGTAAGGCAATAAGTTTTGCAAAGTCCAACAGGCATTAGTAGCATGCTCGTGGTACCTGTGGAATCAACTGTATGCGTTTGGGTGAAAGTTCGTGGGTTTGGTATAGTGAAAGAGAACAAGTAGCTTCAGTTACTGAACAGGACAAGCATACCTAGGAAATCTAGATTGGGATCCCATTGATCCAGCGGGGAAGCAACGGCTAGGGCATAGCTAGGTGCTGGCTCAAGTACTGGTGAAAGTACCCGAACCAGTGGTGACATCGGCAGGAGAGGCTCCAGTACTAGTAGGTAAGAGCGAAGTCAAGTGGTTTACTGCGCCTAGGAACGACCATTGGTCGGGGCCCGCGAGCTTTTAAGAGAAATTCATCGTTTTTAGCTCGTCTTTCATGCGTGCCCGTATGAATTGCATAAGTCATTGTCTTTTGGCGGTGGAAAAGTACAGAAGTGAACAGTATGTTAGTTTTTAGTTGTGCGAAGCGTTGTTGACAAGACTTACTCAACTCGCTGCTTTCACCTGCTTCCAACTACCACTCTCTTATGAATGGGAGGGTAGAGTACCAAGACATAGGGGTTGGCCAGCGGAGGGGGCAATGCAGGACACGGGCTTCAACGAACAGTGATCGACCGCGGGGCATGGCAAAGGAAAGGCTGGCTATCAAACAAAGCGTAATAAATGGAGCTGCGGAACGTGGATGTTTGGGTAGTGAAAGACGACCAAGTGTTGCACCTTGATTTCCTTATCATGAACGAGGGTGCCCGAAAGCGGGACGGTAATTTTGTTCCGAAAGAGATGCTCAATGTGAGAAATTGTAGACAAAGTCTCATACATATGTGCACATCGTGAGAACATTTCTTCATTTGTTTGTGCTCCTA
>MKEJ01019634.1:82500-90000 GCA_001753735.1 Embelia ribes
CTCGCCGGTTGGGAAGCAAGACCCTAATTCTGGGCTGGGTTCTCTCGGTGAGAAGAGTGATCTCCGGTCTTCTGTTCAGGGGGACTCTCTCCTCTCTTTAGAGATGGTTCAACTTAGGGAAGAAGTTGCCTGTCTTAAACAAGCTCTCCATTCGGCCAAGCTTGCTGGGCCTGGGATGGGTGGTTCAGGCCAGGGTTTTATTCACCCTGCTTCGAAAGCCAGAGGAGGCAGAGACAGAGAAAACGTGCTTCATACGCCAGCGGTCGAAGATCGGCGAAAGTTGGTCTAGTCCTATACTATATATAAAGCGAGTAGTGACATCGCAAGAGAAAAGCATTTTTTTTTTAGTATTATTCTCAAAGCAAGAGATTCAAGTAAGAACCAGCAGAACTTTCTCATCATCGGTCAAGTGAGGTTCGGCCTACTCTGAAACTCGCTTATTCCTCTATAACACTTTATTCTGTCTATTCCTTTCTAACAGTTAGTTACTGGTCCGACTACCAAACTCTCTTTGCTCAATGAAAAGGGAAGGTAGTCTACCCGCATCGTCAAAGAAGATATCATGATGCTACCATTACCAACAACCACCTGATCATGCCCCTGAGATTCTTAAGCCTGTGAGAGAACGCTGGGATCGGCAGAGGAGAGGGGACGAAGGAGAGTTGGTTCGTGGCACCAGTATCAGGATATCACGGAGGATCGTACCCAGATGAAAGATGCATCGCAGCAAAGGCTGGTCGTAGATCAGGTGTCTGTCGGAGCCGGTGGGGCATAGCGTAGATTGCAGTTCACAGCGGAGTTACCATAATTATTGCAGATCTGACATGGAAGACGCGAATCACCAGTTGGAGGAGCACCAAGGACGCCATCTCCAGGCGAGTTGAGATACCCGTCCACGGTCACGTGGGCCGTTATTACCGCCATGCCCACGGTTATTGCCGTCATTCGGACGGTTACCGCCCGTGGACAAGTCCTCCTGATCGTAGAGCAACCTCGATCCGAAAGGAAAGCCGTTGTTTGGGATTGGTCGTGAGTAGCACCATGGAGGCGACTGAGGTCTTGTTCCTGACTTAGTAGCATGGATCGTAATCCATCAAATGTAGGAGGATTCTAACGTGTAGTAATCGACGTGATGAACGATTCATAGTCGTGACCGAGTCCACCCAAAGAATAGAGAACAAGATCGGGGTCAGACACGGGTTGATTAATGGCCGAAAGAGAATCCGCCAGGAAGAACTAAGTAAGTAGGAGATGTCCTCATCAGGTAAGCTGAACCTCTTGCTTTGAAGGTAGAAGAGCTAGCTACCATTTATCGAATACATGGGACCTTTCCTGATAGGGTAAGGCTTAGAGAAAGACCCCTTCCAGGGTGTCTGCTTCAAAGTGCAGGCTTGTCTTGACGTTATCCAGGGGAGCTTCTTCAATTGCACCCTACTCTTCCCTCTGTTCCTAGGAAAGCAAGGCAGCTGTGAGGCTGTGGATACCCCAGTAGGTCTACGTAAGCCTTTTATAGACAAAGATCCAGGAATGCCTTCTTTCTCTCCTCCCCTCATCTTTCATCTCCGACATAGGTAGATCTCGTACCTCACTCATCCTTTCGTCCCTTTCATCACCCAAGGCTGACAACAAAGAAATGCCCGCTTGATTGAACTTACCCTTCTTGGAAGCCTTAATAATACGGGGTTCTTTTAAGAAATTCTTTTTCAACTGTACTGACTTAGACCACAGCAGACGTGGCTTAGGCTTAGGCCTCCTTCCTCTCAAGTGAGACCCGTACCAACCATAGGATATCTCATAAGAGAGTGGAAATACCAGGAAATCTCCTTCTTTTTTTTTTTAATTCACTCCTCATTAAGAAAACCACTTCTTTTCCGGGAAGCGCTAGTTAAAGTTAATGAAGTCAAAAAGTTCAAGTGGTTGATTGACAAACTATTCTGGTAAGCACAGGTTCTTATTGTTCCTAAAGCTCTTGACCTCGAAGCCCCTATTAGTAAGGCCTTTGAGCAGGCGCCTACTCCGGGGTTAGGGTCAAGGGTCGGTCGAGCTACTTCGTCTCCTCTCACTTCTATTTCCATGCCCAAAATCTTTGGTATGCCTTTTCCTGGTAAGAAGTAATGGGAAAGTAGATAGGGAAATCTAGGGTTCAATATCCCCTATGTTGAAGAAAGGGGCAGATGCTTCCCTCTAAACCGGTATTTCATAGATAAGGGTATAGTCTCACTCCTTATATCGAGGGGTTTTGAACTCTCTTTTCATTTAGCTTTCTGCTTCAAGTTCGCCAGCGTCTTTCTCGCCAGTCCGTTGTCTTGCAAAAACCCATGCTGATAGTTTATTCCTCACGTTCCGGGAAAATAACCTCTCCAGAAAGAAGCCAGAGTGGCCATAGTCACCGTAGTCAAAGACTTAACACACGTAACTCCAATTCACAACTTTTATACGACAGAGCGGGTAGAGTAAAGGTAGAAAAAAGGAGAAAAAGAGTGCATCATCGGGGTGGGATTACGCCATCCATCCCGGCTTGGCCTAATAAGAAAACAAATGAAGACCACCTCTCCTTCGCAAACCGAATACTTGACTCAATGGGAATTGCATAATTTATTTGACTCCCGACTCCCTAAACTAATATTGCCCTTCCCCTCACTGCCGCTCGCCTCCTCCCTAAACGATAGGCCAAGGGTGCTGCTCTGCTCCGTATCTCTCTCCTGGGGAACCTTCCACCCTGTCTTTTTATCCCGACGGGGGCATAGCTAGCTTCTTTTTGGTTAGCGTAGGGATGTCTATTCAAGGATTCAAAGCTTTATACGGTTTCTACCCGCAGTCTGATTCCGTTGAGTCAAGATCCCCGGTAGCCTTGAGTGAATGACCTAAGCAACGGGTAGATGTATGGTTGGTCCACGCCCCCTCGATGCATTCCGTAATCCGTTACTGGATAGCCCGCCCGATACCTCTCGCCTCATCATCCCCCCCGAGGCCCCCACGCACGGGCCCCGGAAGCGTATTAGATTCTAGTCTTCCCCCGGTCAATGACTGTTCACATGATGGACATTTCTTAAAGAATGGTGATTAGTAAAGGAAGATCAATCAATGAAAGGAAAGATCAATCCGAGAGGGTGCACAGAGGAGAGGTTAATGGTTGAAGGCTGGGCCAATAAAGAAATGAAAAGGTGGGCAAGGAAGGCTCAACTAGCTAGATGGGCCACCGCTGATGAGTAGTGATCCGATCTTTGATCTTGTCAATGGGTTGATGGCAAACTTCTCTTTTATCCCACCCGGAATAAGATAGAATTAGGGTGGATGTTGACCGCTTTATCTTAGGGGTTATCTACCCTTCTAATTTCATTCTCACCCTACCCGTATTGAATGAAGGTTGGTATGAGCATGAAAACTGCGATTCAAGGTTGTCCTTACCATACCTAGCTCTCCCTCAGGAAGATGGATGCCATTCATTTTGAGACAAAGGGCTTGACTTCTATCGGGTCAGTGTTGAGGGAGAGTACACCAACTAGTTGGCTATGTAAAAAGAGAGTGGGCTAAAGGGGCTTTTTCTGACCTAGAATCACGAAGATGTCGACTTTGCGCTATGCCCGATCTCAGGATTGCTTCGATTCCTTGACGCTATGTGGGATAACTCAACCAAGCAATCGGTGGTTCATCAGAGGATGCAATTTTTGAGAGAAAGCAAGGAGAGTGGGAAAGCTAACCCGTTCGCTGAATCTGACCTTCGTCCAAGAGTTCGGGCTGCTACGCGAGGAACGTGCTTTCTGACATCGAGTTTCAGCTATGCCAAGAGATCACTACTTTGATACGGTCGGTTCCATTGGTCATTCTTCAGGAGTAGTCCCGAAACTTAACTAGTCAATTGATAGGATCATTGCTAAACCATTGGGTTCCTCGCGATCGGATAGCGCATAAGAGGGCATTTTATGAATGAGAATCTTCTCTTTCTACACTGACGACATATTCTCTCTCTTCCTTCCTTGCCCGCTATCTGACTGCCGAAGAGAGCAAGAGCTGACGATCTTTAAGACGAAAAAGAGTCCGCATGATTGTCTGCTCAACCCAAGTAAACCCGAATGGGCTAACTTCATAGCCCGGTCACTCTAACGGAGGCTTTCTACCTGATCATAGTTACGCAACTCCGACGCTAGGCCTCACTCCATTTAGATTGAGTGAGTCATTGGGTGATCTCCTGCCTCTGGATTGCCTACCAAATACAACTGGGGACATAGAAAGGACCAGGCCCCTTTCCTTCTATTGTGCGTGCCTATCTGTTAGTCTTATTCAGTACTTTCCCTTTCTGTCTTTGATCTTCTGTAGACTAAGTAGGATTGTAAACTTACTAAAGGCCTTGTCCTACTCTAATACAAGTAAGTAGCTAAGGCTACCTTAATCCCCTTAAGTAAGGATTTAGAAGCTCAGGAGCAAGAGTCACGACCTGGGACGAGAAGTCTCTATGTCAAAGCTTATGAAAGATAAGTACTGGCGCTTCTAGCCCTAAAGGCTTTTCACAGACTCATCTCGCCGGCTAAATTCTATTCTCTGTCCTACATCCTATGACCCCTAAGCAGACCAATCTTTCTTAGCGTACTGAGCCTACCTATTCAAGAGAACAGAGACTAGCGTCAATGGTATTCATTCTTCTTTCGTCAGTCATCCGCCAGGAAAAACTTCGGTGAATGGTCATTCTCGAGTAGAGATTCCTACGAATGGGATCTCTTCCGTCACGAGATGGGGCCAGAAGAAGGATCGAAATTTCTCGTTCAGACAGAGATGATAATCAAAGACAATGTTGTCCTTACTGCTTCCATGCCTTCTCTCAAGGGGATAGCCCAAACCCGGCCTAACTCCTTTAAATGCTTTACGCGTTCCCGCACCGAAGCTCAGGGGTGAAAGAAATCGTAATGTTCAAACTAATCCAGTAATAGAATGAATTCCAACTCTCCGACCAGACTGATCCCACTCCTAAACCACGAGAGGAACGAAAGCAAGATGGAAATGCCCTACCTTTTAGAAAGACTAAAAGGCCTTCGCTCGAATGTCGTTCCCAGGGCCTTCTTCCATAAGTAGGATCCCCTACTTAAAAAAAGAAGTAAGGACGATGGTGGAGTGAAAAGAAAGGCTGAGCCTCCTCGTGTGGTACAAGAAAAGAGCCCAATGCAATGATAAGAAATTCAATGATCAGAGATGGATTGCACGTGTAATCATAGTCAAAAAGCGAATATTGATTGAGTCAAGCTCGTGAAAGCTATATCTAATAGGGGCAGGTACAAAAGCGAAGATCAATTAATGAATTGTAGAGATCTAGTCGGTATCCATTGATTAAAGAAGAGGCAGTGAACAAAAGAGATTCGAAAGAAGTCGTGCTGTACGGAGAGATGGAGTACTTCACCCTAGAGCAATTCGCCTTGTGCATTGAATATTGTAAACAATGGCTGCTTACCAAAGAAGCCAAGGCAGCCTTATTAGCTCTATCCAATGTAGTCAACTTGGATTTCAAAAAGATCATTTTGGAGCTGGACTCTTTCTCCTATCATTTCTTATATTCACGAGCTCCTATCCAAGCTGGACAACTGGCTTGTTCAAAAAGTATCCAGAAGTGCCAATTCTTGGACACATAACCTCGCTTATTGGGCAGCATCCTGCTCTTGTACAGGTTTCACAGGAAGCATTCCCACGGATAAGAACCCTCTGCTATCTCTTTGGCTCGACAGCAGAATGGAGAGCGATGTTCCGCCTCTTTCTTAAAAAGCTCTCGCTCATTCATTTCACTGAACCAGAACCCTTCCACCAAGAAGACAAGCGGAGCGATCAGTGTGATCAAGCGGGCTATCATGCTTTTTTCTGGCTTCTGGCCTATACAGATCAGGTTGTTTTGTTTGGAGGGCGATCAGTGGGATCCCAATTCCTCGTTTTTGACATGCTACTCACGGGGAAAGTGCCATTTGTTGGTTTTCCAATGGGGAGGGGAACAACCAATCGAATGATCTTTAGTGCTCTCGCCTTACTCAGTAGGCCCGGTAATAGCTATCAGTCTTTCTCTGCCCTGCCTTATCTTCTTTCACTCGATCTACACTACCTCCATGTATTGATATTGGGTCGGCATGGGAATCCGCTATCGAATGGGGTTCACTCATAGCTGTAGGAGAAGTGCCCGGCAAGCAAATCTCTAGCTTTTCCTTGGCAGTCCTAGTTGCGTTGAATTTGAACTGCTTATCTCAGACCTTCTTCTCCCCCTCTAGCCCGTTGGTGAGGAGTTGAGGGAAATTCAAGTCTTTTTATCCTCGCCGGGGACTTCCTGCCTGTAGTACCTTCCTCACTCCTCTTTCGTTCTTGCAAGGCATCCGTTCCTGCCTGGAGTTCTTTGCTACTGCTTTGAATCGTTCCTGCCTGGAGTTCTTTGCATGCCGTTAAGTAAGGGGATGAATTTGAATAGCCTTTCTGCTTTTCATCCTTCTTTGCTCTTCTTCTTTCTCTTTTTTTCTGTCAACCCCGTGATTTTCGACTGAAAGAGTCATTAAGAGAGGACCGAACGGATGGAAGAGGCAGGTGACTAAAGCAGTTAGATGAAGGGCGGGTTACTGAGGAGAATGGCCTATTAGAAAGGCAGAGCCTACGGGCTAACAAAGAAAGGGCGGCAATGGGATGGATTTGCTCCTAGCAGCAAGCACTAAGGACTATGAAAGCTCTTTCCAAGCGCATCCTGGCTACAGAAAAATGACAGTAAATAATAGGTAGCAAGAGAGCTAGGAAACATAGAAAGGAAAGCGGGTAGGCAAAGAACATGCTGATTCAGAGAATTGCACAAGAGAGACAGGACCCCGAGATGCTATTACAGACATCAGAAAGCACAAGGAGCTCATGGCTCGGAAACGGATTGGTTTTTTCTCATCCTCGTAGGTGAGAAAGACTAGCTATTCGACTAACAAGGTTCATCGAAGAAGAACCCATAGGAAAGAAAGACGTAAGAAAGACGACCTCGAGATACTAGCTCTGGATCATAGAGCAGGGAACTCCTAGCTCAGAGCTCAAAACTTGCTCTCATAGCCAACAGGAAAGACCTTTAAATGAATGAAAAAGTGCTGATTCTATGATCGAAACTACTGATTCGTCTTTTCACCATCCAGGAAAGAGGTCATATTCATTCTCATCCTTACTGCCAGTTCTCGCCAAGCCATATCATAACATTCTCGAAAGCTAAGCTCTTCTCGACCATGAAGTCAAGTGATGAAGAGGAGGAAGCAGTCGGTAAAGCAGCCGTTGAAGCAGTCACATATATTGAATATCTAGATGAAGGCCTTCGTGATCGAGACCTAGAAGCATACCCCTCATCAAGGGCTGCTCTTCCAACTTCTGGTACATAGACAGATCCATCCGCAAGGGTAGATGCTTCATAAGTTTACTTCTTTGAGCACCAGCTTACCGCTTCCTTCTATCTGTTTAAGCACCACCCACACCACTGGGCCTTTTTGTACCTGCACCAGGCTATCTTCCTCTATAAAG
>MKEJ01019634.1:97500-120118 GCA_001753735.1 Embelia ribes
ATGAATTCCTCTAGCTAAGTTCCCTGTCGAGAGAGTTCAAGCTTCAAATAGGGTTTCTGAGAACAGACTCGAGATATTGTTGAAAGAAATGATCGGAACTAGACAATCCAAGAGTGATACCACGAGAGGACCAATTCTAAGTGGAATCTTTAGGAGACATTGCTTTAACGAGGACAGGAAAGACTCATTCAACCATAAAGATAGATACTGCCTTGCCATACTTCTTTCTTTCTTCTTTTTCTTCTATTGAATAGGTCTCTAAGAACCTTCTTCGAAGCTTCCTTTTTCCCCGTAGCTTCTTCGTAGTGGCTCCCCCTCCTAAGCTGTTGACTTTCTCTATTTGGAATTATTCCCCCTACTATGAGGCGCCAGCATCTTTTGCTTCTCGTTCTTCTCAACCCTAGAACTAAAAAGAAGAGATGCCTTGCTTTATCCAGTCGATATTCCCTTTCATGACCCTCAGGAATCCGAGAGACTTGCTTTCATTCTTTCTCGAGAAGAAGACTGGTTTTCGTTCTTTGCGTGCCAAAGCACCTTCTTTCTTTTTATCATCTACGGCTACTACTCTATTTAGTCTTTCATTCCAGCTCGAAAGCGAATCCTTTCACTCTATGAAAAGGGGATCTCACTCCTGCTGCTACGACTTTCTACCTTGGAAAGGGGTCTGTGGTCTAGCCTGACTCGTAGGTGGATTAGGTCCCATTCTTCAATCGAAGAAAAGAAAGAGGCTTTCTGCTTACGGCCCCTCTAACTAGGCTGGCAATCTTTCTCAAGTTAGGTGAATTCCGCTGTTCTGATCGAAGAAATGGGAGAGAGATGCAATAAAAGGGGGGTGATCTTCTTGTTCGCTAAGGCACGTGTTGTCTCATATCTTTTTGGGACTGGATTCGCGAGTCAAGAAAAAGTGGTTGCTTTAGCCTCAAGCTTCCGATCCCCTTTATACTAGTAGGGCTATGGCTTTCTTCCCTTGCTTGACTATTACCAATCACTGGGAACAACTCAGTTCTCTAGTTCTTCCTGATCTGACGAAAGAAGAGCTAAGCGAGAAAGGAAGGTTAGGAAAGATCAGTTGTATAACTTCCTCTGCGGATGGTGAGCTCAGTTCTGTCGGCTGGTAACCAACCTCGGGATTGATTGTTGACAGATGGCTTGGGAAAGCTTCAACCAAAAGGGAAGGGCAAAGGATCAACCACATCCATCCCCTGTGAACGCACAGCCTTGTCCCATGTCCCAGGTCAAACCTAGGAGTCAGGCTCAAAGCTAGGACTAGTTCCACGCTTGGTCATTCGTCTGTGCCTCTGCCCCTCTCTCAGGTGCTGATGTTTCACGGTTCTCTACTTCCTTCCATCGGTGATCTCTCCTCCCTGGTTATCTGTTCATCTCAGACGCTTTTCTTCGTATTCTGCTTTGTTGCATTCAGTCCACTGAAATTAAGATAAATGAGACCGAACCCTAGGAAGAATCCTCAAGCAAGGAAACCTCACCCCGAAGTCCTTGACTTGACTCTCAATCCGTGTGGGAACGGAACGAAGGCTCTCAACGGAACTTCACTCAATTAGGATGACAGAGGCATTCCCTGTGCTAGTCAAACTACGCGCAAGCAAGGAAGGGATTAATAGTTTATGTGCTCACTAGCCGATTCGAATAAGGAAGCACATGTCAATGCCATTAAGATGACTGGTGCGGAACGTAACCTTCAACCAATCCCGGTCGTCCTAAGGATTTCGAGTGCGTTTTCCCGGCTTTTTCCCTTCCCGATCGGACAGCAACTCTGATTGATCGGATTTCCGCCTAACCTAATAATAAGGATTGAAAGAAAGCCTGGGATCCCGCCCAACCACGATGGTGAAGTTCTTAAACAAATGACACTGCCCCACTCTTCGTCAAAGAAGCCAGATTTGCCTGACTTTCCTCCACCTTCAGATCTGACTCCCCGCTCTCAACGATTCTAGTAAGGAAAGGTGCGTTGTCACCACCGATTGCTGCCTATGTCGCTTCTTTTCTTAGCTTCCTCTGAGCGGATTTCGTGACCGATGGTAGATGAAGAAGCAAATGAGGATATGTACGAATATCGATTCTTTTGCCATTTCCTTTTCGTTTTCGAAGAATCTCTCGTTTGAGGCCTTTCACGGCATCCCCCCTTATAGGACGAATCGACGTCTCTCTCAGCACGTAAAACGGGCATAGGAACAACAGAAACAGCAGACTAGCCATCAAGCCAAGCCCTTGTAATTTAAGAAGTTCGTTCCCACCTGTGCGTGCCTATTGATTAAGAAGTCTTCACCCTTATCGTTTTGTTGAACTCGACGGAGTGGAAAAGCAATTTATGCCACAAATGCAAGGTCTCCTCGATCGATCTCTTTTTGATTGAACTTACCGGTTCGAAAAGCCAAAACCAATGGAATTCTCCAGCATCCCTCCGACCTCTGAACCCGAATCTGAACCAGCTCTCGTCCAGACCAAGCTCGAAGAGATGTTGAGTTCCTCGAAAACGGGAATTCTCTTCCCCGATCCTGCTGATTTACTTTATTGGCTCGTGTCACATAGGTTGGGATCGAAAAATCATAAGAGGAGAAAGGGCCTCTAATGAAAGACTTCGACCTCTCTCTCATTCCTTGCTAAGAAGGCAGCCGGATCTACTTTGTTGAAGGTCTCTCGAGCCTGGAGTTTGCTGCTATCGCCCGAGCAATAGAAGCTAAAGAAGGCCTTGTCCAAGAATTCATCCATAGCACTTTGGATCAGAGGCAGACAGAGCTGCTATCGAAGACTGAGCTATAGGCTTTTAACCACTGAATTTCTCAATACGTTCAATCCGGATCTGTTGCACTTGCTTTCATGTACGTACGTTACAGAGAAAGAGGTTAGCAAACACTCCCACTCGTTCAGTCTGCTACCCAGTCATGCTTTGATCCGTAGGAGACAAAAGTGAAAGAGAAGCTCAATCTCTATTAGAAAAGTACCATCATACTGGTCCAGCTCCGTAGAAATAGAAATGCCGACGCCCACATTCACTACAATCTTAAGGGAACCGCTCACTCTTCCTACTGGGTGGTGGACGGACTCAGTTTGCTGAGTAGTCATCTAGATGATCTTTGTACCATTGTTATTGATCCAAGTCTTAGGGGAACCGCTTGTCATTCACAGAAAATAAGCATAAATAACTTTCCTCAAAGTGGTACCCAGGACTCAACCTCTTGTAAATAGGCATTCCAAGGCGAAAAGAATAAAAGAAAATCTAATAGTCAACTAAGGCAAGAGAGTAAAATCCCTCCTTTAGTCTCACATTTCCCATCTCTCCCCTTTGTTGTTGCTTCAGCCCTTTTTAAAGCAGCTTAATGTTCCCCACCGTCAGGGAGTAATAGGTTAAGGGATGCGCTTTGCTAGAGTATCCCCTTGTTGTAAGGCATTAGTAAGCTGGAGCATGGTCTGTGCTATCCGAAGCAGCTTAGTTCGCATAGTTGTTGTCTTCCTCTTTTGAGGGAGCATAGCTTGGGAGGATTGTCAACTCCCGCTTCCCTTCTTGCTTGTAAGAGTGAGTAGTTCGCTGTCCCTGTTGCAGACTGAACGGTGTAAGCGGCACCTAAATCGAAGCTCAATTCGATAGTTACGTATCCAGGAGTCAAACCAAATACCTCACTCGTTGGCGCTCTTGCAGCTTCGTTCCTCATCGAGAGGAGAACCAGAGCACTTCCTTCCTGGTAACCCGCTTCTTATATCAGTTCTAGCATCTCGAGGTCATCTTTCTTCAATGATTTCGCTTTGAATGGAAATATTTTATGCTTTTTCCATGACGACAGACTCTGTGGAAGCCCTCTCTTCTACCCCGCGGGAGTCCTTGTTCGGATAAAGCCCTAGCCCTTGGCTTGGTACGCTGAGGTAGACGATTCACGCCCTGTCTTTTGAGCAGTAACCGCCCCCTTTCGCCTTTCTTCTTTGTCGAATCCGTATGAGTCCTATGATTCGTCTTTCTTTCATTTGGGGCACATCCTTTGACTTAGCCTTGTCTTCGTCCCTAGGCATGTCTCGAGTCATCTCATTAGTCTTGGTCTGATTAGCGGTTCCGAGAATCTCTCTCATTCCTCTCTCTTTCATCTGTCTTAGTCCTAGGAGTAGGTTTAGGAGTTGACCCCGTAGGAGGGGTTGCCGAATGAGTCTTTTCTTCTTGTTTAGGAACTGGAATGAAATCGCTCGACTAATAAGGGCCTATAAAATCAGTCTCAAATCGAGAGAGGAAGGAATCTTGTGCAAGGATCTCCGAAAGAAGAAAATCAGTCTTGCCCTGCCTTTAGTGGATTTGTCCCATAGCATAAAGTAAGCTAAATCAAGGTTGGTTGTAGATCAATTCTGCAAGGGCAAGCCCTCGGGTGCCCCTGCCATGCATTAGTAAAAAGGAGCTAGTAGATGGGATCAGCGAAAGGTAGGAAGGATGAGCCGATTGACTAGTTTGAGCTAGTTCCGAGTTCAGTTGCAGGAGAGAACAAAAGCGATTCTTGATCTCGATACTATAGAGGAGTAGTCTCTCGGGATTCTAGATGAAAGATCCTTACTTCTAGGTAAGTAAAGGAAGTTTCTCTTCTTTCTCTCAGTACGAAGTGATGCAGTAGACCAGTCCAATCAGTCAAGCAGATATAGGTTAGCAGGATAGATGGACCCAAGGAGTAGCTTCAACCGAAGAAAGGGCTAGTCACTTTGGATCCCCATAAGTACGACAATCTCTCCTTTACTCGGCAGGGCACGGCCATCAGCCTTAATAAAGTAAAGTACCTTTCCGTTTTCACAAGCAGAAATACGATTGATTGAAGCAGGCAACGAAGGGGACGAAGTAAGAGCAGCTTTATACGATCTTGGGCAGATTGCCAATACCCCTTTTATAACGTAGTTGGGGATTAGGCCTCCTTCCCTAGAGGGAAGAATGGCAAGAGACACATGAGAAGGCGAAGCACAAAAGTCGAGAAAGAACAATCGACCAACCTTTCTACCTCTGCCAATCACCTTCCCTGTCACTAGGTCATACACAAAACAACCAGAAGAATGAAAGAGAACAAGGTCCTGACCAAGACAAGGAAAAAATGCTTCAAGGTGAGAGAACGAGAAGGACTGCTTCGAATGATGACAGACCCGGTGCGAGTGACAGGGAGAGGAGTCTTGTCTGCAGTGTATAGGATGAGGTTACCTTGCGATTCAGATGAGGAGCTAAGGGAAGGAAGCTGTACCCGGCATGTGATTGCTGGCCCAGTGTCAAATAACCAAGGATTCCCGTTGAATTCAGATGCAGATGGAACCGAGAGGGCAGTTACTTGTTTGGAAATGACATTGGCAATGTCTTTAATATTTTGCTGAGAAGGCTGAGGCTGCTTCCCGCCCGAAATTTGGGATAGGCGAGAAGTAAGACAACTGAACATTTGAAATAGTGGTGGTTTGCTCTCCAGATAGAAGCTAGGGGGTAGAAGCTTTAATCTTCTCGTGTAGCCCTAGGTGGCTGGTTGGTTAATCCCGAAGAGTATTCAAGGGAGGCAAATCCAATCTTCTTATTAAGAGAGTGCTTTCTGTTGTTATAATCGCCTGGTTCTCGTCCTTAGAGTCTCATGACCCTCTGAGTAGAGTGATTCACAAGTGTTCAACCGCCTTGTGTCGACGGCATCTTTACCATAGATTAGCCATCCGTTTCAGGTATCATTGGGTAACTCCACTTATATGGGCCTCGCTCCGCTCGCGATTCAATCCATTCCATTCGAGACTAACCAATGTTGGACACTAACGAATCAAGAGGTAAGGTAGGCAGTTCCATCCACATCTATTCAATTCGTTATTCCATTCCGGCTGCTTTCAGTCGAATCTTCGTTCTCGGTACTTTCTTCCTAGCCCCAGTTTGACTCACCTCTCTTTCCATATTAGCTAGCAGTGAACAAGAAGAGTGTTCACTTTTCAGGCATAGTTGAAATCATGTAAGTTAGTTAGCCTTAGCCTCTCTGTTCTCCTTTCTTTACAGAAGCGGATTAGAAAGCGCATTAAAAGCTGCTTAAACAAAGGTGGAAAACGGCAGTGAAGGTGGTAGACAAGTTAGCAATGGAAGACAGACAGAGTCGGATACGGCAGTCTCTGGCCAAGGAAATAGAAGCCTTGAGAAAGGAAAATGCGGAGGTCGCGAAGAGAAGAAGAAAGCGTAACCAAGTGAGGTCAGCAGAGGCAGTAGAGCGAGCAAGCGTAGGTTACTTTAGAACTCCATGAGATTCAGTTCTTTCTGAAAGACGTACGGATAGAGATTCAAAGGGAATCTATTCTCTATATGAGATGCGGCCTAGATCGAGGATTGATCCGAGAGAATTAGACTAGCTTATCTGAGTTGAATAAAGCAGGAAGAGTTCCGTTAGGTCTAATCCTGCGGGGTCAGTCTAGTGCTTCAATGCCTTAGTTCTTCCCTGCTTTAGTAGAGCCAGTTAGCGTAGCAGCACTCCTAGCTGTTGGTAAGGAGAGGTAAGTTATTGGCTAGGCTATCCCTTTCATTCCTGTGCGTCTGTCTGTTCTTCCGCCCTTAGGCTATGGGAATGTAATCGCTATGTCCTCTTTTGGTTAACGGCTATCGCCCTACCATTCTTTGTTTTAAATGGTACTGCAGTTCTTTCGTTCGCCTTTGGAGGGAAGGGCTGTGTTTGCTGGGAGGAATCACTTACCTTACCGAAGCTACAAACGAAGAAGAGGAGGCCAAAGACGAAGGTGCAATGGCTACAACGGCCAAGGATAGGGAATTAGAGATGAGCCTCGGGCTCGGGTGAAGGCTAGACTTTCATCGAGGGTGCTAGAGGACCATTTAACGCCTGTTCTTAAGGCTCGTAAGGTAAGGTGGTTGGTGGCTTCGAACAAAGATCCCGCATTACAGAACAGAGCCTTATAGAAAATATGGATCAAAGAGCCCATCATTGGGGCATCGGAACAAGGTCCGCTATGGAACATCATCAGGTAGAGGTCTCGGACCTTCGTCTGGTCTTTGATTGCCTGAAGGGGAATTTCTCTTAGAAAGCTACGAAACGATATCTCGTGTCTTACTGGAGATATCATTTCGTAGCCCAGACAAAAGAGTTGTTTGCCAGGCTTGAATGAGAGAAAACAGATGGCTAGCGATGTCTCATATGTCAGTAGCAGTGAACATGACGGCAAGGCCGGGTAGGCTAACATTCTTCTTGTGGTCCTCTTTGGCTGTGTCTAAGTGAAACCAGGAAATGAAGCAGATAGGTCTCAGTCGAAGGCATTCAGCGATGGGATTGAGAAGATTCAGTGATCCCAGCAAGGCCAATCTCATAGGGAAAGTCAACTAGTGCACTTAGCGGCTTGAAAACGAATAAAGGAAAGAAAGCAGAAGCTATTTCATGTATTTCGGGAGGAGAATCTTTAAATTCGTTGTGGGATGGAAAAGTCTTATTTGATTGAGGGGGGGACAGAACCCTTGTAGTTGAGGTAGACGTCTTCTCCAGCCGAACATAACATCTTTCTTAGATGGTTGAATGCTGCTATGGCAGAGGTGGGTCGGCTTATGTGTTGAAGGAGGTCCCATGGAATGAGAGTGAAAGCGAAAGCAGTCAGCGGTACGTTGCTTTGCAAGAGGAGTTTACTTATGAGGGTCTAAGGCAACCGGGGAAATGGTCGATTTCCCACCAAAAGTAAGCGGGTGTGGATAGTGCTTGACTTCTGCCAGCAAGCTCGATGCGCAGTAGGTGTGACATATATACCAAAGACCTTTTCACAAAAAGAAAGGACAAGACGATGATGATGATGAGAATCTATATTACTTTTTAAAGAGAAAACTTTGTCTACCGAATGGTTCGCTTAGGGAGAGGGACACCCGAGCTAGACTAAAACGGTAGCTAAATCAACCGCAATCTTAGTAATTCGATCTGAGGGTATCGTATATAAGATCACGGCTGCATGACGGAGTGATCTTTCCCTCTTCAACAAGCTGGTGGTGAGATCATTAGTGAAAGAAGGACCAACGACGATGAACGACAGACAAGAAGGAGGAGTAGGACGGAATCGAATGATTACGAGATCGAGAATGAGACAAAGCCAAGAGGGGAGAGCACTTAGACAATTCACTTTGCGTACAGGGAAGTCTGCTGGTAGGAATAGCTCAGGGCGTATTACGGTTTTTCACCGAGGGGGTGGATCGAAGCGATTGCAGCGAAGAATTGATCTGAAACGAAGCACTTCGTCTATGGGCATTGTAGAAAGGATAGAATATGACCCTAATCGTTCTTCTCGAATCGCTCTAGTACGATGGATCGAGGGGGTGCAGCTAGGCCGCCAGAGGAAATGCAAGACGATAGAAGAGTTCGCTCCACCGCCTAACATCCTCGAATCTACCACGACCACCATCCGCGGTCCATTTTCGTTCTCTTCCCTGCCCGGGAAGGTGGATCAAAGAAAGAAAACTTCCTTCTCTCCTGGATTGATGGCGGCTTATGTAGTGGTCGGCCTTCCCACCAGAATGCCTCCTGGGTCGAAGAGCCCCTTTACTAGTAAGGGCGCAGGAAGCAAAAAACCTTGCGCGAAGGACGTTTTCTTCTCTGCCCTCTCCTCTCCAAAGGCCAAGGGAGAGACTGCACCCCTTTCCTTCGGTAGCTCTTTTGGTTTCCCAAGGATAGCGGTAGCTGGGGCAAAGCCCGCTTTCTTCGCTCCGCGAATGAGAGAGAAAATAAGAGGAAAAAACACGTTTTCTCTTTGCGAGATCCGAAAGTGGAGAACGCGAACGCATAGCATTCTCTGGCCACATAGGATCAAACGTAAAGCAGCGCTTTCTTGGCAGAATTTTAGGCGGCAAGAGACTGACGGGCTTGTTGGAGCTGCTGAGCATAACGAATCGAAGCCGAAGACGGATCAAGGTAGCTTGCCTGCTAAGCCGATAGGCGAAAGGACGAAGGATGGAACGTGCAAAGTCGATCGTGCACCTGTCGTGTGACCCGTTGGTCCTAAGCAATGTCTTGCGCGAAGCGACCCACCTAGAAGGGGCTCTCCTTTCGGGGGGCACTAAAATGGAACTTCGATCGGATGCGGGTATCCAATCCCGCCCCTGAGATGTCCAGCGGATTCCTGGGCCTTGACGAATGGCCGGCCACCTTTTACGTTAGAAGAGCAAAAGGCCCACGGCATAGCAGGATGAACCAATGTGAATGAGTGTAAGCTTCGTTGCCCGAACACGATTGGTGCTGACCACACTAGGTGCTACCGTGGTAGCAAGAGAGGCCAGGCGGTGACAATTGAGAGGTTGTCACTGAGCATTCCTAGTCACACGGGAAGAGAGGTCAAATGGCAAGGCCATACGCCCGTTTGGCTCCTCGCGGAGTATAGCTCACATCCAAACATCTGATTGGGGAACGGGGCAACGCCCATGAAGCTCCGGCGGAAAGGGAAGGCCTGCCAGGCCGTATGCCCATGGGTGCAGGATTCTTCGAAAAAGCGCGGGCTGACTCGGAGACCTGGGACCTTGGCTTAGCAACGAATGAAGGGAAGCTCGAAGAGCTTTCTCCGCCAGCGGCTTCTGTAGTGGTCGGCCTTATAAAGCTCGCTAAGTTTTGCTTCCCTCCCCCTTCCCTAAGTGGAAGGTCCTCACTTAGTAGTCGGCATTCTATAAGCGACTTGTCGAGTCTACGAAGCTTTGCTTCGTGTAGTCGGCCCGTAATGCCTCCCTTCATTTGCTTGTCTCCTTCTAGCTCAGAATGGCTAATGCCTATTATCTAGTGCTAGAAGCTAACCGCCAGAAGCTCACCCTTCGGGCGTCGCTTCCAGCGCAGGAGGCCAAGCATTCTGCTAGACGTCCCGGCCTGGGAGCCCCGTTCGCCTTGACTTTAGTATTGAGTAGTACTTAAGTAAGTAGCTAAGTTTCCAAAGGTGAACAGCCCCCTGTCCTTTATAGTCGTAAAGGGCTTCTCAGAAAAGTAAGGAAGGGGGCATTCGAAAGGCCGACGAAGGCCTATGCTACAGTAAAAAAGAAAGTACGTTAAGGTTACGAAGTTAGCCGTCTACAAAGGGAAAGGCGTCGGTACGGAGTCACGTCAGCTGTGGATATAGACTAGGCTATAAGGAACGGAGTCTTAAACTACGAGACTACACTAAGGAACAAGGAAGCTTGACTGAGCAAAGAAGTCAAGGAACGAAGCTGCTTCTCTAATAGCCCCGTTGAATAGGAGGGCGAAGGCTTTTTGAAAAAGTCTTTTTGTCTTGTAAATGCATTTTTTTTTAGAGAGGGGGCTTCAAGTTCTTAGGAAGAGCCGTACGAGGCAACTCACGTACGGTTCGGGAGCCGAGCCCCAGCACAGGGGCTTAGGTCAACACTTATATAATAGCCAGTCATCAATTGGAAGCGGGCAAGATGGTGATGAATTGCGATTGGTCTAAACCTTCGACCAGCGACTTATTGCGACCTGCCCAGAATGCCCATACATACTAAGACCTTGTTCACACAGCGAAGAAAGGCCGAGTGCAAGGGGGCAGTCAGCTGGCTGCTTCTTGGCCGCGCCCCCCTGCAACTAGATACGAGATACTTTATCTAAATTCTCAAATAGCGAAATTTCATACCATTGTACGATATACGTATAGGAACATGGGTACATTATATTGAATGTCATCCAGTCCAGGTCAAGGCGCAAAGCTGACTCGAGCCGCAGGAACTTATTTATGCTAAAATAATGAAGGAACCAGCACCCCCTACACTCTCTCTTAGGCTTGTGCGGCTACCTTCGGGTGTTGAAAAAGTCATTGATTCCCGATGCCGAGCTACTATTGGTATGGTTTCCAATCATGGTGCACGTAAGCTTAGAAAAGCTGGACAAAGCCGGTGGTTAGGCAGACGCCCCATTCTTCGTGGTCTTGCAATGAATCCAGTGGATCATCCTCATGGAGGAGGTGAGGGGCGCACGAAAGGAGGTAGACCTTCGAGAACAAATATTGGACTGGGAAGAAAAAGGGGGAAAAAGTAAAGTCTAAGCGCATATGGCACGAAAAGGAAATCCAATTTCGGTAAGACTTGATCTGAATCGTAGTTCAGATTCAAGTCGGTTCAGTGAGGGCGACCGCGAAAGTCACCGAATGGGTCAGTCTTTTCCTTCTGTTTTTCCATTATAAAAAAAAAGGCGTGGGAGGACGTTGCAGATGTCCGGGACGGACACGACTTCTTCTAAGGCTAGAAGACCACTGGAAGACACCCGGGACTAGAGCATGTCGTGAAAGAGGCACACTGGGCGGGCGTGCTTCGACCGTGTCTCCGGGGCACAGTTTAATGTAGATATCATGAACGCGAGGTGCAGGATACCAGGCCGAGAAACCCGGGCAACCACTCCCCTATGTGCCAATCGCTAGCGCATCCAGGGCCCCGGCGCCCAGCTTGGCTGGAGAGGCCTAGCCTGATCTGAGAAGTGCGTCTTCGGTTTGGATAGACTTCATTCAAGAACGCCGGGGCCCCTGGAATCAATAAGAAAGTAAGTGCTAAGTTTCAGATCAGTGAATAAACCAAAACGAAAGAAGAGACGTTTCTCGCTCGGCGCCTAAAGCGCACTATGCTCCGCTTCAACAAATGAGAGTTCTCGGTGGAACCGGTGAACCACGCGAGCTGGTTAGATGCGTGGGACAGAGGGCTCATAGTACCTGCTAGCGCAGCTATGCAGTGGAAGGGAAGGAGCCTAAATCGACCCCCTTCTTTCTTTTTTTTCTTTGAAAAAAAAAGCAGCACAAAGAGATTAGACTCTCGGATGAGACTAAGCAGCTACCGACCGTTCCGACGCGCCCTTGACCTATCTTGATTAAGACCGAAAACCTATCTAAAGTGGAGCCTAGTTTAAGCTGTCAAAGAAATGATAGAATGGAAAATTTAGAATAACCACAGGGATATGGATGGAGTCTCGATCAGTAAAAAAAGTTGTAGATTTGTAGAACAGGAGAAGAGCCTTTCCTTTCAAATGACAACTGCCTCTTCCTGCTGCGAGGGCGTTGTACGAAAGCAAACCGCCCGCGCCCGATCAAGTACCAGTTGCTTCGCTGGTAGGCCCACTTAGGTTAGGGGGCATTGTCCCTCAGTTCTTACCAACCTCCGGTGTGTAATCGACATGTTGCTAGCTTCAACTCGGTCGAATAAGAATCATTGATTCCCTCTGCTGTCCATTTATTATTCATTCAGGGCGCTCGGCCGGTGCTCTTTTGTCAAATCAGAACAACTCTGAACGTTAGGGAAGATAAGGGAAGACCACCTGAGCGAACCGACCGAAGGGACTTGACTTATCCGAACCGAACGATAGCGGCTTAAAGCTAAGCCTATCCTATCACGAGCAGCGTCGCTGCTTGATCGGCGGGGAGGAGCATCTCAAAGTATGGGGCAAAGGATCAAGCGTTTTGACTTAGTCCCCTGGGATCGACCACAGGTTGGGTTTGAGAGCCGTGTGATGGGTGACTATCCAGCACGGTTCGGAGAGCACTTTTAGTCTGCGTTGGTGAATGAAAGCCCCCCTATCAAGCAAGAAAGAAGCGGCTCTTCCCACGGCGGAATCACCATTGACTCTATTTATTATTATGGTAAATCAGTGTATCAAGATGTCAATCTGAGATCTTATTTTGGTTCGATACGTCCACCTACGAGACTGACCTTTGGCTTTCGTTTTGGTAGGTGTATTATTCTACATTTTCCCAAAAGAACATTCATTCATTTCTTTCTTCCCCGTCGACCACGACGACAGAAACGACGCGAAAAATCCAGACCCGGAAAGGAGAAGGGCCGGTGGTGGGCATTTGGGGAAGTCGGGCCGATCAGGTGTCTTCATTCAAGCGACGGTACAGAAGAAGAACGAAAAGAAGTGAGAGGCCGGGGGGCAGGGAAAAGAGTCGAGTCGATCAGGCTCGACGACCGGGAGAAGCAAAACGAAATCAGGATTTGGCCGAAAAAGAATCAACGCTATGGATACCATGACCGATCACCCTCGAGAAAGATTCTTCTTTCTAAATCACTTCAAGTAAGCGGGGCCTTCAAGCATCAAAAATACGTCGAGGTTGTAAATGACATAGCGTTCCTGATAGAAAATGACGACTCCTTCAGAAAAACGAAGTTATTCAAGTTCTTTTTCCAAAAGAAGTCCCGCTCCGACGGCCCGACGAATCATCTACTTAAAAGGACTCTCCCTGCAGTGCGCCCCTCCTTGAATTATTTGGTCATGCAATACTTATTGAATACAAAGAACCAAATGCATTTCGACCCCGTCGTAGTTCTCAATCATTTCGTGGCACTGGGCGTGACTGAACCATCTACGATGGGGGGAGCTAATGCACAGGAAAGAAGCTTAGATAAGAGAATACGTTCTCGCATCGCTTTTTTTGTAGAAAGCTTGACCAGCGAGAAAAAGTGTTTGGCCGAAGCCAAAAAGAGGTTGACCCACTTCATTCGCCAAGCGAATGATCTTCGCTTCGCGGGAACAACAAAAACCACCATCTCGCTCTTTCCTTTCTTCGGTGCTACCTTTTTCTTTCCAAGGGATGGGGTTGGGGTGTATAATAAAAATTTTTTTGAGGATGCCCGGGAACAACTCCTAGGTCAATTAAGGAGAAAATGTTGGAACCTCCTGGGTAAGGATAAGGTAATGGAATTGATAGAGAAATTCATAGACCTAGGTGGGATAGGAGAATTGATAAAGGGAATAGAGATGATGATAGAGATCATACTGAGAAACAGAAGAATTCCGTACGGGTACAACTCTTATCTGAACGAAGTTAAAAAAATGCGATCTTTGTTGTCTAATAGAACAAACACTAATACCTTAATTGAGTCGGTCAAGATCAAATCTGTTTATCAAAGTGCTTCTCCGATTGCTCAAGACATCTCTTTTCAACCGAGAAACAAAACAAGATCATTTCGTTCCATTTTTAGTAAAATAGTGAAAGATATTCCATTAGTAATGAAAAAAGGAGTGGAGGGGATCCGTATATGTTGTTCAGGTCGATTAGAAGGTGCAGAAATAGCTAGAACTGAATGCGGAAAGTATGGAAAAACATCTCGTAATGTATTTAACCAGAAAATGGATTATGCTCCTGCGGAAGTATCTACTCGTTATGGAATCTCAGGTGTCAAAGTGTGGATTTCATATAGTAAAAAAAAAGGGGGACGTGCTATATCCGAAACGTACGAAATTTAGTAAATATCGTAAAGGCAGATGTAGTAGGGGTTGCAAACCGGACGGTACACAACTTGGTTTTGGAAGATATGGCACTAAAAGTTGTAAAGCTGGTCATCTTTCATATCGAGCCATTGAAGCAGCGCGTCGGGCTATAATAGGACAATTCCATCGTGCTATGAGCGGACAATTCCGAAGAAATGGTAAGATATGGGTAAGAGTTCTCGCAGATCTCCCTATTACCGGGAAACCTACAGAAGTCAGAATGGGAAGAGGAAAAGGAAATCCTACGGGTTGGATTGCTCGTGTGTCCAGGGGACAAATTCTATTTGAAATGGATGGTGTGAGTTTGTCAAATGCTCGACAAGCCGCTACATTAGCGGCGCATAAACCATGTTCGTCAACCAAGTTTGTTCAGTGGTCGTAACGTAATTTGTTAGTGGGGAAAAACGGGCCGGGATAATAGAAATCTCCTTTTCTTCGATAAAAGTGCTTTCTTTTGGTCAACGCTCGCCTCGTAATATAGACGAATGGTATACCAGTTCTCCAAGCAGCTTCGTTACGTTACAGCGGTTCGGTCATTTGGCAGCACCCGTTGAACCAATAACAGGAGCGAAAGACCCATCGGTGATACGAAAGTAAACCCCGGATGTAGTCTTCTTAGCCTTGCTTTCTCTGTCGCGTGACGAACCGGGTCAACAAAGTCACGATCAAAAAGGTTGAAATCCGGACCATGCATCTGGAAAGCGCTGGTTCGAGCCCAGCTCGTGATTAAAAAAAAAGTAGCATCGTAGCAAGAGTGGTTTTGACTAAGCATATGACGAGGGATCGGCCGAAGCTAGAGCTAAGTGGCTGGGTCAGGGTAAGTATGGAAAGCATGGGTCGACAACATCCGGATTGGTATATTTCGTTACTAATCCGAAAGGGTAAGCCTATAGACATCGAGGGAAATTCACACTGAGATGAAACATAATCTAGCCTCCTTAGTTTTCTTATTAATAGAATCCAATTGCCGCCTGCTTGGAAAGAAGGATAGATTTATTTACCTAGCCGGGAAGACGGAAAGCACAGAGATATAAAGCAATATATCCTGTTCGGAAAGGAAAGCGCATCTCGCATCGCATACCGGGTATATCATACCTACTTGAGAAAGAGTATCGGATACCGCATATCGAAGAACAAATAAGAAAGACATAGCAGGGAACACAATTACATCAAACATACATACCAAAGAAGGAACTCTAGAAAGAAAGAAAGAGGAGTAGACATGGTATTTGTTAGGATCGGAACAATGATCGACCTTTCGGTCTACCACGACCAACAAGTGCCCCTAAGGAACAAGAAGACCAAGAAGACGGGCATCAACAAGGTACTTTACCTTACAATCTCGTAGATAGGCTGAACACCAACCCACACGGAATAAAGAAAATAACTAAACACGCCTAAAGCAGGTCACGCTAAAGCAATAAAACTCCTATAATATTTATGTTCTCCGCTTACTACTATGGACGGAATCCCTTCTTCCATTCATTCCTTCCTTAGGTTAGGAATGAAGGAAAGAAGGGGGCGCAAGCCAAGGCTAGAGATCGATGTAGGAAGAAAGGGAATGATTCTAAATCTTCAGGATTTACAGAACGGATGTAACTAATCTAAGGGCTTTACCGCCCTATTCCCACAGATTCTACTAGGTTCATTCACCTATTGAACTACAGAAAGTACACGATTTACTGCTTGAAATGGGTAAATTCACTTATAATGAGTTGCCTTAGCCCTCAATCACGCCAACGGAACGCACCCCAGCAACAAGACGAGGTGACTGCGGAGAACGTCTATCCATTTCGAAGCAAGACGACCATGTAATTTGACGTTTCATGATGACGATTGTGATTCCGACACGATTGACAGAGAACAAGATAGATCTAAGACCCTGCTTTTCTGGGTGAATTGGTTCTACTTCTGCTACTGAAAGAGAGCGTATTTCACTTTCTTCTTCTTTGACTTACCCTTGTGGCACTGAAAAAGAGTACCCTTAATACCGAGACCATTGCTTTTACATGGAGCAACAGAAGGAGCATCATGTTCATAATTTTTGTTGAGTTTGTTTCATAAAGAATGATTGATGCATCTGAATTATGGAAATTTCTAGATTTTTAATACTGAAGAATCAAATAGGATTGTCAAAAAATAATGGAAAATTTTAATCTGGGAGACAGTTTCAGTTTTATTTTTCTTTTGATATATAATATATAATTACAATGTTAGTCCTTGGTTTATATGTAGCAATTGAAAGATTGAAAAATTAAGGAAAGTGAAGGGACAAAGGGTGCCAATTACATTTTCTTTTGTGCATAATTATAATAATGTAAGAGATCTTTAATTTTCTATATGGTTTAGATTTAAATATATTTCATTAATATTTTTTGGTACGAAATTATTACTTTTTGATTTTTCTTTTAATTTTCTTTTGTATACAAAATATATATGCGTTTTTACTTGATGCGTGAACTTGCTTAATGCTACATTTTCTTTATGACTATATCTAACTATCATTGCTTTTTTGTCCATGGAACCAACTTTATGTGTGATTTTTTTGTGTTACATATTTTTTATGATTGTATTTGATCATTACAAAAAGAAACTTATCTTTGCAAATTTATAAGTTACAACTTGTTATGATTGTATTTAATTTTGTTTTTGGGTCTAGCCAGCTTCATGTGCAAATTTGTTTAAGTTACATGTTTTAATACTTGCATTTCATCATCCTAAGAAGATTTCTTGGCATTTATTTATCAGTTACACATGGCTCAGAATTGGGGTGTCACTTGTGTAAATTTTGGCTTACCACTTTTCGTCGTTTCAGTATGCCAATTTTCCCAATTTCGGTGCAGACCTAACTTTTATTATATTGATCATTCACAAGTTTGTAGAGCCGAGTTGGTGCAAGAGCATTTAGCTTCTAGCAGTAGCCGCATGTGGCATTAACATATTATTGAGTAATTTTTTTCAAGAAGATATTAATTTCAATTATACTGAAACCTTAAGATATTGGTTTTATTAGATGTTACCCCCGGTAGATCCTCAAATGATGATCTTTTCACGTCTCTTGTATCTATACTATTAACTGCAATCAGGTAAACACAAGCAAATGAAGGTCTTTACGACTGAAACCCAGATGATATGAAGTGTGCATGGTGCCTGGCTATGATTAATTCATTGACGAAACGTCTTCCACATTTTAGATGCGACTTGAAATATCAAATTTACCACCATAACTGGTGTCACATCTACTTATTAATGCATAGGTTTGTAATCAAATTGTATTGTTAACTCGAGATTCTGAATTTCCTTTAGTGAATTGTTTCTTTTTCATCAATTGTATGATGTCTATCCACCTACAATCCCAGTTAAAAAGCGGAATATATATATATATATATGTATATAAACATTGGCCCGTGTATTATTTGTTTTTCCCCTCGTTTTACTCTTTCTGGTGGCGTTAATTCACTTTCATGTTTTTAGGGCTTCCTAGAAATGTGGTAAAAACTGAACTAATAATTCTACATGGTTAATAAAACGGGTTATATTTGCTAATTGAAATTTGCTGATTCAGGTTTCAATTTAGCAACTTGCAAGTGTTGTCAAAATTGTATGAGCTTGACGGTGTCTTTTACCTCCCCACCTTAGATTATGATTTCCGTTTGACTCAGTAAAGTTTCGGGGAGTTTAGAGGTTTGATATTTACTTTTTCTAAAAGGTGTATAGAGTTTGTTCTTTTTCGTTTACTTTGAATGTTTTTTGGGAGTGGGTGCGGCTGTGGGGAACCTCACTGGATTCTCTTCTGATGTGATGATATCTGACATAATATCTGGCAATGATACAGGTGAATAGATATTATTCTCTCTGATTGTCTCTTCTCTGTTTTCTTCTATTATTTGGTTTCTTATTGTTTTGTTTCTTATTTCCCTGCCTCAATAATTGCTTGTTATTTCTTTGCTGTAGCCCGAGCAATTAAATAAGATTTTTGAGCTTTGTGGATCTCCTGATGAATCCAACTGGCCTGGGGTCTGTAAGCTTCCATGGTTTAACAATTTTAAGCCAACAAGGCTTTTGAAGAGACGTCTCCGGGAGGTCTTCAGACAGTGAGTGGATCGTTTTGTATCATATAAAACTCACTTTAGGCTACACAATCATTCCTTGATATCTATAATGTACTTATTTGTCCCTCTTTTCCTTTTGGCTATGTATAGTTTTGATCGGCATGCTCTGGAACTACTTGACAGGATGCTGACTCTTGATCCATCGCAGGTACTATATTGCTAGAGATGCTTTTCCTCCTAGTATCATCATTACCAATTACTTTTTTTTTTTTNNTTCTTTTCTTTTTGATATTTTCTGTTGCTTTTCGTAAGTGGTAGCCGGTAGGAATTCTTGGTCAGGATGTTTTGTGTTATTTACTTAAAAATCACCTCTGAAGTAATTCAGTGTTTGAATTTATTTCAATTTCAGTAGTTTAATTAGTCAAGTGCATAGTTTTTCACTTCAAGGTTCATCATGCTGTGGAGTAGTAATAAATTGTGCAATTTACCATCTGGAGATTGTCTATGCTTCATTGTACTTGTGTACAACAATTTGCTGCATATCACCTTCTGGAAAAGATACACAATTGTTGGCTTTACGCATTCATTTCCAGATGTACTAGTTTTCGTGGTCTGAATTTGGGGTTTTCCAAAATTATGGAGCCATGTGACTAATCTTCTAGCCTGGACATTGGCAGTGGTCTTTGTATTCATTTGCAGTTACGCCCATAGTCATTTTCAAGAGAATGGATGTTTACATCAAATATATCTTATCATTTTTTTTCTCGAGTATTGGGAGATTTCTTTTTTCTCAAGTATTGGGGGATTTATGTATTAGGATATTAGGATTTTGTTGATGCTTTCTTTCTTATTGTTTTTCTTTCATAGAGGATAACAGCAAAGGATGCACTGGATGCTGAGTATTTCTGGACTGATCCACTGCCTTGTGATCCTAAGAGGTTTGAGTTTTATCATCATATTTACCTTCTCACTGTTGATCATCAACTGCCACCACGAGAACAAGAATAAATAAATAAACTGGAAAACATTATCTTGCTGCTGTAATTGTTTATGGCTTATTGTAGAGTTGAGTAGAACTAGGATTTTCCAACTTAACTGAGTCACGGATCGGTTTTTCTGTAGCTATTATTTTGTCTCCCTTCTGATTTTAAGGCTCTGTTCAGTTTTTCAAATTTGTTCCTACAAGAACAGACTCGAATGCTGAACAGTTGAACAATTACGACTCTTAAACCCAGTCAGGTACTAAATGTTTGTCTATTGCTTAGTCTACCAAAATATGAATCATCACATGAGTTCCAGACAAAGAAAAAGCGGCAGCAGCAGCGCCAGCAAGATGAAACGGCCAAACGCCAGAAACTACAACACCAGCAGCAGCATCAAAATACACGTCTCCCACCTGTTCTGCAGACTGGTCAAGGGCACAGTCACATGAGGCCAGGACCCAACCAAGCAATTCATGGCTCGAAAGCCCCACCAATAGCTGCGGGGCCCAGCCACCACTACGGGAAGCCTCGTGGGCCTTCCGGAGGGCCTAGTCGGTATCCCGTGGCTGCCAATGCACCAGCTGGTGGTGGAGGAGGGTACAATCAAGCCAATCGTGGTCAAGGTGGAGGGTATGGCAGTGGGGCCTATCCGGCTCAAGGACGGGCCCCACCATATGGTTCAGGCAGCATACCTGGTCCTCGAGGAGGAGCTAGCAACTATGGTGCTGGTGCTCAAAACTATCCTCAAGGAGGCGGTGGTCCATATGGGGGATCTGGCACTGGCCGTGGATCAAGCATGGGCGGTGGGAACCGCAGCCAACAACAGCAATATGGGTGGAAGCAGTGACAAAACTGTTTATTAACGTCTTTGCTGAGGGACTGATGTGGAGATGGTCGTAGAATCATGCATACTCATCACGGGAGTATAGACCAGTTACTCATATAGTGTTCTACATGTAAGAGAAGCTGAACTTGAGTGATGGGAGAACGAACGAACAAACTGAATATGCAATATTTACCCGTTATTTTCTTTAGTTTGCGGGAACCAAGTATAGCTACATGTATTTCAAGTCTCTGAGGTTGTTGCTTTTTGGTTAGACAATGTGTACCGGATTGTTGCTCTGCTGTCCAATTTAAACTTCCCTTCTCTTTTTTCTTTCTCCCCTTCGCTTTTTTTTTTTGAGATAATCTGTTTCTTGTTTTTATCGTCATGGATGTATGATAATTGATTGTTGCAGTTTCTGAAAAGACATTGTTCCTTTTTATTCTCGAAGTTGAGCCACTGAGGAATAAATCGGTTTAATATATTTTCTCCGATGTAGATTTATGCTTGTCGATGGTTATGCTGTCTACATTGGTTCCTTTGTAACAAGAAAAACAAACTTTATGTACTTGCAACGTTTGCAAATTGAACGACGATTTTGGTAGGTGCAAATTTTGACTTGCTTCGTGTTTTTGTCAAATAGGATAAAGATGATTCTTCTTTACATACGAGCACCTAAATCTCATACGTTGCAAGAAAAATGAGACCTTTGAAGTGCTAAATATTTGCCTAAGTACAGTAGAGAGACAGATTGATAATTTTCTTCCCCACCTGTGAGGTTTCTGCATTTTGTTTCGTCATTTTTAGAGAACTGAATTTTTGTACCTTTGGCTGATTACGCCATTAGGGTGACTTAACGGATATGCCATAATCATCCACCTCTAAGAAGTTACTGTATTTTAAAGAAATTTTCCTCATCCACACCGATCCAATTATCCACTCAACTACTCATTTCGTCCCTAAAAGATAAATTCATTTTTTTTTCCGTCTATCCTAATATATAAATTACTTTCATTATTAGAAATTAAAACAAAAAAATAACTTTAATAAAATATCCCTATTTAATATCATATTTTTACATTTTCACGAAAAATTGTCAATGAAAAATAACATTTAGCAGTAACAGAATTTGTTATTGCTTGATTGTGTCAAAAGCTTTTTGATGGTATTCTTCCCACTTGAACTAACAGCTTGATTTTAACCTTTAGTGGAGGTGAAAATGCTAGTATTTTTCTTACTAAGTTTGAAATAAATCTTCTAAAGACAATTATTCGTCCCAATAATCTTTGTAACTTCTAGTTAGTTGGAGGTTTAGCTTCTAGTATGGCCTTCGTTTTATTTTGTCTATTTATATTCATTTCTTATGGACCGGAAATCCTAGCAAATTATCAGCAGAAATCCCAAATGCACATTTTAGAAAAATTAATTTTAATTTGTGCTTTCTCATTCTTTGTAAGGATTGTTTAAGATGTTTTAAATGTTCCTCCTTTGTATGTGATTTAATTACCGCATCATTAATGTAAACCTCCATAAACTTTCTTATTAAGTCATGAAAAATTAAGCTCATTGTCCTTTGTAAGTTATACCTGCATTTTTTAAACCAAATAGTATTACAACCCATTTATAAGTCCCAATGGCCCCAGGGTATCTGAATATAGTTTTATGAGTATCATTTTCTACTATAAATATTTGATTATAGCGAGCATGGCCATCCATAGAGGTCATTACTTCATATTTTGTTGCTAAATCAATTAGTAAATATGTTATTGGCATTGGGTATTCATATTTGGGATTGTAGAATTGAGATTTCTAAAATCACTATATACCATACTTGCCATTTTTCTTTAAAATATGAATTATGTTAGATAGTCATTCAACATATCTAACAGTTCTAATGAAATCAACTTTTAGAAGTCTTTCAATATCTTCTTTTACTAATAATATTACTTCATTTCTCATTCTCCTCGGAGGTTGCTTATATGGTTTGAAATTTGTGTTAATTGGTAGCTCATGTTCAACTAAAACTCTATTTAAACCGGGCATTTCATTATAATTCCAATCAAAATAATCAATATACCCATAAAATAAGCCTTTCAGCTTCAACTTCATTTTACTTGATAAACTTGAAGAAATATATACATGCCTACTATTTTCTACATTGCCTAGATCAACTTCCTCTAGCTGATCTTGCATTTCTACTTTCAAATCATCTAATTTTGCAGGTGTAGTTTACAAATCTAATAAATCCAAACTATTACAAGTACTACAACTTTCATCAACTACACACTCAGCCCAATTATATGACAACGGTACACCATCACTCAACCTTTTGCTAATTACTTCTTGTTGGCTTGCAACCTTTAAACATTCATAGGCTTATCTACACCTCCACCGATCTGTTGTATTCCTTCAAGGATATAATTACACAATTGCTTCTTTGTAATTCTAACCCGATAGGCTTGCACTTTATTCCTTGCGATCTCAATTGATTCCAGTACTCTATTGTATAGGTCTAACTCCACATTATTGGTGTCTGCTTTGAATGGGTTATTTTCTGATTGGTCTTGAAAAGTTACA
>MKEJ01019636.1:0-16069 GCA_001753735.1 Embelia ribes
AACCGAACCGAACCAAACCAAACCAAATCTGCTTGTTTGATTTGATCCTGTTCGTTTTTAAATACTATTTTTCGATTGGTTCGGCTTTTCATTTATTAAATTCGGTTCAATCGATTTTTCTGATTTCGGTTCGGATCCATACTAATGCACACCAATGTATTGGCAATCTGTCGGGTCAGGTCGAGTCGGGTCGGATCCGATCCGGTCCCAATAAATTGACGCCCCTGCATTAACGATTTCCAGTTTTAATTTCTTTATTTCTCTCTCTATTTAAACGAAAAATTACTCTTATTCGCTATTTCTCTCGTTCACAGGTATTTTTCTTATATTTGGTTTTATAATCAATTTTTTATCGGATTCGTAATCTGCAATTTTACACTAGTTTGTTTAATTGTTGTAATCATCTGCAATTTTACACTAGTTTGTTTAATTGTTACAATCGTCTCTCTTCAATTTGAAACATAGAATCTAGGATTTTGTTAGGGGAAACGAAGCTTTTGTAGATTTATTCTGATTTGTAGCTTTAAATTATTACTTACTGATGGAAAAAGCGAGTTGAGACTATGTTGATTTTTATAATTAATTTGTTATTGGACTTGTTGTCTTCACGAAGTTGAAAACTATGTTGAACGTACAATTAATTTGTTTTTTAGGTTGTTATGTCCTGTTATGATATCATATTTCTTTAATTTAAGACATTGAATCTAGGGTTTTGATGGGGAAGCAAAAAGGGGTCAGCTTTAGTTTTTTTTTTTTTTTTNNGTGTCATGTTTTTTTTTTTTTTTTTTTTTGGTGATTTCTAGCTTCAAATTACTATTTACTGATGGAAAAACGAAGCTGAGATTGAATTTGAGGTTGCGATTTCAAGTTTTTATTTTTAGTGCGTGGACTTATGTATTTTATATTTGATTTTATTGTGATCTTTATATTGGTCTTAGATTTTCCCTAGGGCCTGGGTTGTTTTGCCCTAGTATCCTGTCATCTCTTGGGTTTGAGAGGAAATCAAGGGTCTAGTCAGGGAAACAAAAAGGTAGCCTTGGTAGAATTTCTTGTGATTTCTAGCTTTAAATTACTATTTACTGATGGAGAAACGAAGTTGAGACTATTTCCAGTGGTATCACCTAGTATGCATCATCTCTCTTCGATTTGAGATAAAGAATCAAGGGTTTTGGTTGGGAAAACAAAAAATGTGAGCTTTAGTAGTTTATAGCTTAAAAATTGCATATACTAATGGAGAAAACAAAGTTGAGACTGTATCTGTGTTTGCAGTTTCAGCTTTATACTTTATTATGTGGATATGTGTGTAGGAGAGATTCTTTTTCAGAAAAAAAAAAATAATGAAATTTTCAATTAGACTAAGAAAGGCGAGCACAGTTATTTCATTAATTTAGTGTTTTGATGGTTGATTGAAATGATTTGGAAACACAAAATTCTTATGTTTCTAGAATAGTAAGGTTTTTGGAGTGCTATGTTGCCTTAATTTTGGTTCAAGTCATCCTTTTTAGATCTTCACTTTATAGATTTTGTTGATTATATTGAACTGATGACTGGATCATACAGGGTTTGCTCCCTTTCTTTGTTTCATGAATTCGTTTATTAGATAGAAAGAGAAAAATGGCAATCATCAGACTGAAGTTACATATACAGTAGCATATAACATGTTGAATCTGACTCATGCAAGGATGTTCTTGTGATGATTATTTTTGGACTATATGCTAATTGATTGTTTTTGTTGTCTTTAGATACATGTCATAGGATTTCTGCAATATGCTAGTTAAATAAATTTGTTTGAATTTCTTTTCTTTAGGCAGTCACGATAGCATTATATAGGCACACAATATGACTGAAGAAGGAAGAGTACATCCGGATTGCAGGAATGCTTCAAATCCTTATCATGTATGCACTGATTATTGCTTTACAATAATTGCAGAAGCTAAGGCCCGGAACTATAAACATGAACCTGGTAAGTTGTTTCCCTTGAACAACACTTTGTTGGAATTCTCGGAGCAATTCTGCATTTTGTTTTAAGCAGATATCTTGTCTTTTTCGCTATTGAAGAACTTCGTATTATGTTTAATGCTCTTATAGAAACTTAATTATATAGCTTTGTTTTAAATATTGATGTAAGCACACTGCACATGCACATGCTCATGCTCATGCATACTGGTGCAATTGTTTCATTTTACTTTAAAGTCTATGTAGTGGAATGTTTGCTAGTGCTTAGGTGAGGAGTTTTAGAATGCCAAGTAAATTTCTTATTCTTGTATGATTGTAAATATTTATATTATCAGCCTTCAAGAGTAAACTTGTCTCTTAAATTTGTTAACTAGAGGAGTCTACTCCAGTGTGCTGGAAATTTATTTGAGTGCCGTCGAAGTCTACCATTTTGTCTTCAGTTAGTTTTTCTGTAATGTGCTCATAGCATTGTTTGTTGTGCAGTGGTGACATTGAAGAACACTGAATTGAACCTTACAATTTTAAAACTTCATACACTATTAGCTACTGCTGAGTGTTAGAATTATTATTCAATACAGTATTACAGTTTGCATGTGATGGTGTTGGTATTATACAAGTACTGTGTGGTCAATACTGGATATAATCATAATTGAACAAGTAGAGAGTTGGTATGCCTAGTAGCATAATAAGTTTTGAATTTGTAAGTTCTAAATCTAGCATCGTACAGATGTTAATCAGTCGGAAAATATTGCTTTTGGACTACATTCTTTCCCTTTCTTTCTCTTCTCTTATCTCCAGCAGTGGGCTCCACCGGAATGTGGTGTTCTTCTTAGGCTACCTAGTCTTATTTTGATCTGCTGGTATGCTTGTTAGTGGAACGGGTTGGTCTTTTCCTTCACTTTGATTGTTAGTTTATGCATGGTTACAACTTATGTCTTACTTGCATTCTATCTTGCCTGCATGGCCTTCTTTCTTTTCTTCTTTTTGTACCTTTCCTTTCCTTTCCTTTGCTTTGTTTTTTTTCCCCCCTCTACACAACCTTCTAACTTGTTTACCATAATTATGGTAGTTTAATCCCATATATTAGTGGGGACCTTGAGTGGAAGGCGATAGGCTGGAAGTAACTAGTGTCTTTCTGTTTAAGGTCTAAGGGGTATCTTCTATTTATTATCTTCTGAAAACCTGCCATATTGTGCTTTTACATTGCCTAAAAGGTACAGTTGGAGTATCAATATATATCTAGTTTGCTTTGTTTTGCAATGGGATATAGTAAATTAAGAGGGTAAGAGTTAAATGTTTCTACCTATTATTCTACAATCACAGTAACATGAGAGCGTGTTTGGTGATGACTTGACGTTAAAGGTTTCTTACCGGGTTTTGGTTGCACTGTTTTATAGTTGATAATGTAAAGACGTCTTCATGAAAGTAATATGAGGTGAGATATACCTATTTCAAAGTCAAGCCACGAAAATGTGGGTGATTGAGTTCATATGTTTAGTACATGTGTTCGTATGTTTTTCTTTGTCTTATCATATCAGTTTCTGATCAGGGACTGATCGCCAGCGTAAGCAATTGTTTGATTTTCCCTTTGCTGGAAGGGTGACTTTCTTACCGAGTTAGCTAACTTTATAGTGACTGAACATAGTCTTCAGTGAATGAATCTGCTATTTAGAATCTTCGCATATGAATGTTTTCACCAAGTACAGTTTGGAATTTTTTTTGCTTTGTTGCGTTCAAATTTGTACTTTTTTCGGTGTATTTCAACAGGAGGTCAAGCTAGAGCCAACCAGGTCCAGCCCAGTGCAGTTGCTGTTCCTGAAACATATGACCGCTCTCTTGATGAAATAGATGATCTTGAAGACCACCCAAATGGGGACAGTGACACACATGCCGAGGAGACAGCACAAGTTGACTTAACGCAACTTACAGGAAGGCAGAAAAAATTGTTCGAGTTAAGACTAAAGATGGTAAGATTTATTACTTCTTGATGAATACCAAATTTTCTCCCAAGCCTAGATATAAAAACTTGGAAGAGCATGGAAGATCATTTTCCGTACCACTCCTTTTATCAATTGTCTCTTGTTAACTTCTCTTACACCTTGGGTCTATATGGTTCTTTTCGTGCAGAATGAGGCAAGAAAAGCGAATCAAGTTGCCATGGTAGAGGAGAAGAGAAAAACTGAAGCTCCTCGTGAATCAAGGGGAGTGTCCAAAGAAAAGTGGATTGAGGAGAGGAAGAAAAAGATTGGCAAGCTACTGGATGCAAATGGTTTGGAAATGAATAAAGCGTACATGCTAGATACACAAGAAATGGCAGAATCCAAGTACAAGAAATGGGAGAAAGAGCCTGCTCCGTTTGGTTGGGATGGTAAGCTTGCTCCATGATTGTCTTGCTTTCATTAAAAACGATGTATGGCTTATGTAATGTTTTTGAGTATTACTCGTGATCATTCCCGTCATTATGCAACTCTTAATGAATTATTTTCGTGTTCATTCTCTTGTTTATTTGTTATCTCGCATTTGCTTAAATGAACCTGTTTTCTTAAATTGATTTGATTGGTCTCTCTTTTGCGAAAATATGAGTAGCTTAATTGCGTTGATTTATGCATGATGTTTCTTCACCTTTGCCCTGCAGCCGTTGAAGTGATATTTTATCCGTTATCTATTAAATAGATACCTAATGCTTAAGAAAAAACTTAGTATTTACACGGTGAAGCTGACATGTTGATTTATGCATGATGTTTCTTCACCATTTTGCAGCCATTGAAGTGATATTTTATCCATTATCTATTTACATGGATACCTAGTGCTTAAGAAAATAATTGGTAATTACATGGTTGTTGAAGCTGATGTGTACTCTTACTTAACAGTCTTCAATCAGAAATCTCTGTATAATGCTTACAAGAAAAGGACAAAGAACGTTGAGGTTGACGTTGAAGAGTACAATAAAATGAAAGAAGCTGATCCAGAATTTTACAGAGAAGCTTCAAGCCTCCAATATGGCAAGGTAATCGAGGGTACTACATGTACATTTTTTTTTGCACGTGGTTTGCATACACAGTAATGGCGTGGTATCTCATTGGTCAAGGAGAATGCCAGTGACCGGCCTGTACGAGCTACATTTGCAATACACAGTGCTTGCATGTTATTGTCTGCACAACACAAACTTTATGCAAATTTATTTTACAAAATGTGTTTTTCTTTTGGTAAACTTGACCTATTTAATTATTTTTATTGGTACGTATACAGGCACCAAAAATTTCTGAAGATAAGATTGACAAGATGGTGAAGGAGCTCAAAGATAGAGAGGAGAAACGCAAGGCCTTTAGCAGGAGGAGGAGATTTCATGAAGAGAAAGACATTGATTCAATCAATGACCGTAATGAGCATTTCAACAAGAAGATTGAGCGGGCCTTTGGGAAGTACACGCTGGAGATCAAAAACAATCTCGAAAGAGGAACTGCCTTACCCGACTGAGGTACTTGTAAAATAAAGAAAATTTTCAGTGTCATTTTGACCTAATGTATAACTTGTGGGGCAGATGATTTGATGAAGAATATATGATCGATGCTGTTGTATACTTGATCAAATGCCATGCGACTGGTATTGATTGGATCTTTTGCTTCTCTCGTGACTAATCTCATTTCCTATACTTTTTATACATCTACATATTTTTTGAAATTTATAAGCTTATGAATGGATCTATTTGGTGGGCCAAAATTGAAGGCTTTTAATTTCTACTGTTTTGCTCTTCTTTTAGGAATGCTTAATCTGTCATTTGATTAATGTTTCTTTTCCTTCATTTCAAGCATTCTATAAGTGTATATGCGATTTGAACATATGATAGCAATCTATCAAAGCTAGTTTTTTGCTCTGATTTCTCTGTCGATACTTTCCATTTGAGTGAGGATAAGTTACCAATTGAACACAACGTTCAGAGCCATAATCTTTAAGCGCTTAAGCTGCTTTGAGTTGAGATACCTAGATGTTGGGTTCCGTTGGAAATGCTTGTGCAACTCTCATGTAAAAGATGAGAATTATTAGCATACTCAAAGATTATCGAGGATCGGTTTGTTGCCTTACTCTTTAACAAGAATAATGGATTTTCTTTTATTTTTTTGACATAAAGGCTCCATAATGAAGTCGACATAATTCATGTTCCTAGGAAGTTTCTTAGCAGGGAGAAACTAGGCACGGGTTTAGCAGTGATCATATAATGGCGTAGGTATGGGTTCCATTCGCAAGGTGATGATGCATGCTAACACGTAGCATCAATCTTCCTAGTAGGAAGAGTCTTTCATAAAATGCAGTATGAATCTTCTATTGCTTGGTAATTATTCAAATAAAATTGGCTGGAATGTTATTGAGACAAGAAGTGAGCTTCATTGTGTAGAACGTAATTTTCATTTATACCCAAGCGTTTTTGGACTGTGTTGTGCAGGATTTGTTGCAATCAGTATCGGAGAACTAGGACTATTCTTTGTCACTTCCATACGACTTTACCAAGCATCGTTTGTTTATTTCTCTCAAAGAGAGAAAGAAGGGGTGATGACCAAAGTCGTATGACATTTAAAATTATTTAAGTTATATTTTTGGTTTCCGAATTAAAAGGTGAACCGTGGTAAAATGACTTGAACACAACAGAGGTGATTACCTCTTAAATTATCTAATATAGCAAACTAAGTTTCCTCCATTGAAAGCCCAACAAGAAGCAGTCGTTTCAAACAGGTGAACCATGACCTGAATGGAGTTATGCATTAGAGTAATCCAATTAACCAGTGGTAAATAAAACTTTTTTCTCTTTTATCAAAAACTGCTAACCAAAGGAGTCTTTTAACTGCCGGGTTTGAAATCCTGTGCCGGGTCTCATTTTAACACACCTAGTTCAATTTGTTGATTTACTACAACTTCATAGTTTCCTCAAAACTGCTAACCAAAGGATCAGGTTTTCTTTTTTTGACTCAAAACCTACAAATTGGAAATGATGGATTCAAAGTTAAAGCAAATACCAAATAACAAAGGATATCATGAATACAGCTCATACACAGCGAAGTAAAGAGCAAGCAAACGAGCACTCAGCCAAAGAAGTCATGCATAAGCTAATCTGAAGATCAAAAGATACTACCAAACTGCAAAGACCATACCAAACTTTCCAAACTTTAATAATCCCAGCAAAGACCATACCAAACTGCAAACATTCCAAACTTTCATACATTCCAAGGTTCCTTTGCTCAAAAGACGATAGAACGATCATCCCCAATTAAAGTACTCACAAAAACATAAATTCGAAGTCAGCAGGACCTTTCCCCCAGATCAACATAAAGAAATTGTTATGTAGCAGTTGTTATGACATTAATAAGTACGACAATATTATTATGCACACATTAGATTCACGAGGTTTACTCAAAAGCCCAGGCATTCTCCTTACGGACCTCCTCTTCCTCCTCTGGGGTGAAGTCATTCTTGATGTTGAACGTCTTCCTGATCTCCTCCGGGGTCTTACCCTTTATCATGTCAGCAACTGTCTGGCAAGTCAAATCTAGCAGGCTCTTTATATTCAGATAGTTTGCTGCCTGTATTTGACATTGCAAAAGTAACCAAAATCACATTGCAAAAGTTAGCAAATAGCACATGTTTTCTAAAGAATGACAAAAATACATACTTTGAATACAAACCGTTATATACGAATATGATTCATTGCACAAGTAGCAAATGAGACGAAAGCCACACAATGAGAGATTCAAGTCCAATATCCGTAAAGGAATATTGAAAACCTCGTATCAAACAAATAACACTAGCAGTGGGAAAGGAAACGAAGAGCAGAAAATACATAATAACCAATTCTCATTCGTTTACCACGTACAAAAGCACCCATTATTATTAAGAGACTAAAGAGTGAAAAACAATAAGGGAAAACAAGGAAATACATTAAAATATGAAGCACATCTTAAAGAAATAAATGATAGAATTATCTATACACTGGTGCAGTATTTTACAACCTCCCTAGCCAGTTATCAAGAGTAACACAAAGCCAGGAATTAAACTACCAACGATAAAACCTACAAAGTCCAATATAAAGTAACCAAATCTCCCAGGAATTAAATAAGGCCTCAAGGTCAACTGAAAAAGAGAAAAACCGGATAAACTTCCAGCAACTGGTGACAGCAGTTCGAAACAAACACCTGACCCAGAAGTTAGTGACAGGCAAACAAACATCCGGAGACTAAGAACAAATGATGCAGCACAAGGGGAGGGACCCAAGCAAGAGTAAACCTAGGTGCAAACAATGTAACAAAAGAGTGCCCCAACAAGCTCTCCTGTGTAATCCACAAAACAATTCACAGTTTCATACAAGAGGGGAAACTTTCGGTACAACTGGTTTCCAGATACTACGCTGTAATATACATCATAGGGCTCTATAAGTGATCTAGAAGGCAATAATTAACCATCTTTCAAAAAAAGAAAGCAATAATTAACAAACCCTATTTGTAGCTTAAACTCAATTGTAGACAATCCAGCAAAAATAGGCCTTGATTTCTAGACTATACAACAAACCATGAACAAATCCTTACAAAGATATCCCACCAACAAACTAAACAAGCCAACATATCTCTTATTAATATAAAAGTTGAGTCTTCTGCTACTTCCGCTCCAATCGCAACATGTGGTTGCATAGTTGTTTGACAAATAACCGTGTAGTCTTTTAACAAATGTTTCCTTAAATTCAGTAATCAAAATCTATGAAATAAAAATATAATATCTTTACTATCTTTAGATATACACATAAAATAAGAGTTCATCAATCTTGAAAATATTATCATAATTACTATTATCTTTTTAGAAACATTATCATAATAGGATTTCCACCAAAATCAAATAAAAATTACTTTTTTCCCAAAGAATCATTATCATATTATCATATGAATCCACAAAAATTGATATCATAAAACAAAGGATAAGAAAAAGTAAAATAAAAGATGCCATAATTTTTTTTTTAAATAATATCATTAAAAATCATAACTTATAAAACTAATTATAATAGAATTTCAAATATAAAATTCTTGAGTAACAAAATTTAGTAAATTATATTATTATATTTGAAAATATCATCATAGAATCTTCCAAACCTAATCATCTTTAATACATATAAAACATATAGTCATAGCACGAAAAAAAATGACAATATGAATGGTAACAAAAGGATAAGAATTATAATTTAAAAAAGATAAAAACTATTTATGTTGTAAAATAATATAAAAATTAGTCATTCAACTATTTTTTATCTATTTGTGATAAATGTCCACATAATTAACTGACGTGTCTCATTAATTTAGGATTTTAAGAAAATAAAATTTGTCATAATATCTCCTTATCAAATCTAAACTTCTTGAACAATTGAATTAATTAAAATTATATTTATGATTTAAAAATATTGCCATAATATAGTTCTTACAAACCTAATCTTCTTCAAAACATATTAAAAATATTTTAAAAAAAATATGCCAAAACGATTCTATGCATCGGAGCAAAAGGAACAAATTTATTATTTTGAAATAATAAAAGGTACCCATGTTGGAAAGTTATATATGTCAATATCAATTTACAAATAAAAATTTATAAATTAAAAAAAATTAAAAATAAATATGTGTTGGATAATTACGTAAAAGTTGTCCCTCCAACTATCTTTCCCAATTTATAACAAATGTCCGCATAGCTAATTTTAGGTATTTTAAATAATAAAACTTGACATAATACAATTCCACCAAACTAAAATTCTTGAAAAATAATACTTATTAAAATTATATTAATTTATTTGAAAATATTTATCATAGTAAATTTCCAAAAACGTAATATTGTGTTAAAACAAATAAAACATATATACCATAATCGGCTTTCAATTATTAAAATAAAAGGATGAAGATTACAATTAAAAAAAAAGATTAAAATTATTTATGTTGGAATACTATATCTTTATTATGTCGATGTCAATTTACGAATAAAAATTTATATATTATGAAAATTTTATAATCATATATTGATATAAAATTTGTTATGCAAAATTTATATATTAAAATCATGATATTTGAGTAAAATACGTATGATAATTTTTTTGAATTATTATGGAAAGAGTGAAAAAGGAAAATTACACTGCCACTATGTAGTCAATCAATCGAAAACAAATATAATATTGATAATGACAAAAAAAATATAAAATAACATGATTGACAGTTTTATCCAATTACTTTAAAAGAAATAATTTAATATAACCCATGTAACGCACGGACTACATGCTAGTTATAAAATAATAATTAAGAATCGGGTAGAGAATATATTTGCAATAGAGGAGAAAAAATGTAAAAATCCTTAATTAATAATTTTGTTGATACAGCAGTGACGTGGAATATGAAAAATCATGTGTAGATGCTTAGAAAGATTCTTGCAATGTATATGCTCTAAATCCTTAAAAAACAGTTGTAATTGTGATGTTGAATTATGCACCACATAAATAAAATTTAATATAAATAATTATAAATTTATTCTTATAATTTTTTACCGAATGATTATATTTATATGACTATAAAGTATTAGCTCACAGTTACAATTTTTTTTTTTTAATTGGAGGCTCCTACTCCATAGAAAGGCCTACGAATCCTCACAATAATATATATATATATACATATTCTTGTATTACGTAAGAAGTCATGTATTTTTAGAATAAATTACTACAAAATAAAAACATCTTATACTAGTTTTATTATAATAAATTGTGCTCATTTTTAATAATCTTGTTCTCAAAATATAGTAATTTTGTATAAAAGCATTCCTGTACATTACAAGAAAAAAATATTTCTTAACCCACTAGGGCTAGCTTAGTGCGAGAATCCAATCTCATAGTTAGAAGATTATGAGTTTGATTTTACTTTCCCGGTATACGGGCTCCGATGAACAACAAAAAAAAAAAAAGAAAAAAACGTTTCTTGCATTGAGAGCAAATACTAGCATGTGACATGTTTTTGGTGAAGATTTAATGAGCTTCAGTGCTCACAAATTTATCTACAATAGAAATTACATATTTGTGTCCAATAGTTTTAAAAAAAAAAAAAGCAATGGGATAATGAGTTTTTCCTAAAAAAAAAAGGAAAAGAAAAAAACCTCATTTAGCTTTTCCAATTGTGACTTTCACATTAGTCTACTTCTTGAGATCATTCCCAAACGTTCAAGACAAATCAAATTAAACTCGTATTTGAGATCAAATTTGAAAGCTCTCTAGACGAAGCGTATCAAACTCCTTGAATTCAAATGTTAAAACACCTGATGCAAATCAAATCAAGATCATCGTTAAGATCCAGTTCTAAAAGCCTTCAAAATAAAATAAGTCAAGTTTCTTTTTGAATCACGATTTGAACCACTCGAGATAAATCAAATCAAACTCATTCTTAAGAATAAGTTGTAAATTTTTAAAACAAATTAAAACAAATCATTCTTAATAGACAAGACAAGTCAAATAAAATTTATCAATAAAGTCCAATAACTCAATTATACTTTCAATTATGCATGTAAACAAGTCTTGAAAGAAAATTTGTCTATACCGAAAAAAATTTGCTTTATCATTTAAAGCCACGGGTCTAAATTATTATAGTTAAATTACATGACATGGAGTATCCGGTAAAAAATTGGATTTGGTTTGTGTGCCCGCATGCTTCGCCGTATCAGTAACAAATTTGGTTAGTCCCATGTGCACATCTTATAAACTCAAAAGTTGTGTGTCCATATTATCTATATTATACTCTATGTAAATCCTATTTTATCTTTTTGTCTAATTCAAAATAATTACAATTTTATTTGATATAAAATAAAAAAAATTATCAAAATTTATAAAAGAACAGTAACCTACTACCCTACCACCCCCCTTGGCCCCCACACATTTCTAGCACACTTAGATTGCTAGTTACATATACGTGGTTAGCATTTAAGTGGTGTACTCTCCTCATGTTATGAGTGCATAAATCAACAGTGTTTAGAAGAAAAGCATTGAAATTGTACTGAAAGTGAGAGGACCACATGTCACTTGTTCGTTGGCTGTCTGGATAATATTGATAAGGGGTTTTGCTCCCATCCCTTTCTTTTTATTTCATCACCACTACCTCTAAAAGTACACCATTCTTTCATAACTCCCAGTTCCTATTGTATTGCGCTCTCTCCCTCTCTCTCGATCTCTCTCATCTCTTTGTCTTGCAAGAGTGAAAATGGGGCAAACATGCTGCACAGACTCCGATGATAATACTTCACTTCTACTTGGATTAGCGGTAGCGATGGCAATTGCAATGGCATTCTTCATCTTATGTACACCCCCTCGATCCAGAAGAGTTGTTCTCCTTCATTGCCATTAATTATGGTGTTACAGTGTTAGTTTCTCCGTAATTTTTTTTCTAAGACATAGCTATATTTACCTGTGCATTCGGGTACCTATTTGATGCGATCCTTGTATTTAGCGACTATTTCAATAGCTACGGATTCTATCAGAAGGTGAATAATTAAATGCATATTGTTTTGTTTCCCCTTTTGGCATTTATCTTCCTTAGCAAACGCAAGTAGCATTAGAATCGTCCGATGAGGATCGTACCTATTTTTATCCATCACTGCAGTTCACATAAACCATACAGCAGCTGAACACGAAAAGTCTTCATAAATTGAATGTTTTAGCATTTGGATCGGGCAAATGCTGATCAATATTTTTCACTGCTAAGAGTCCAGAGACGCGAGTATATTGCACAATAAAAAGGTTGCTTGCGACAAAGCAATAGTGGAAACAGACTAACAAGAAAAAAGTTTTGGATTGCAAAAATCCTTAGCATTTGTATGGCCCTCTTATCGTTGGCATGCAAAATTTAAGAGTTGGCATAAGCTTTTCAATTTAGCCAGAGCAAAGCTTCTCAAGAGCCATGTTCTCATCACCGCCAACACTCTCAAGGGTACTCCTTGTCAAAGCTTCTGGGAAACCCATCTCCACAAGTTTCTTTACCTGCAATTTCAAAAGCAGTTTTGTACACAAGAGCACAATTTCTTAAGCAAAAATACAGTGTATATTTGCAAAAAATAAAAAATGTTAATGCGAAGTAAAACTTCATTGGAAAAGAAAAGGCAAAAGGTAGAAGAAAACAGAAAAGAAAATGCACCTTCTCTTCTATCCCAAGAGCTGATGTTCTGGCAAAAGTTTCAGTCCAGTAACGAGCAGTGGCCGCAAAAGTCTGATAATCTTTGAGATACTACAATTGTAACACACACACACTAAGAATAACTTCAAGTTCATCAGCAAATGAAGTACACTTGCATTATGCAACAACCAAATAAAAAATCACCAGCATAATAAAATAACCACTTGCAAAACCTAACTTAGCAATGTCATACATACAAAACAGAACTTGACAAGGGATCCACCACGAAGAAGGACAAATTACTTATATCAATGAGGAGGCAAGGGATCCACCACTAAGAAGTAGAAATTTGTATTGTACATATAAATGATTGAAAACTGAAGTATTAACGGTGTATGTTGCCGAAAACAATACCTGCTGTGCTACCACTGCATCTTGTGGATCATCGGGTGCTGGGGCAGAGAGTAATGCTTGAAGGGAGAGGAGTGCGGTCTTTAAAGTCAGTGCAGGACTCCACTGATCCTTCAGAATGTCAAGGCATATTGCTCCACTTTGACTACTGATATTTGGATGCCTTTAATAATTGAATTTGCACATTCAAGATGGCATGAAAAATTTAGAAAGATCATTTTACAAAAAGCTACAATGCTATCAATCTTGAATTAAGGAATCAAAATAGTAAGCTAATCCAAAAATTAATGATAACAGACAAAATATACCTCCCAGCTAACTCTAATTATACAAGCACCACCTTAATGCTTCCTTTTTTAAGGAAACGGAAGTAAATTACCAGTGCATACTTAAACAAATTACTCTTAAGGCTGCTAGAATGAAAGAATGAAACGAACAAGCACTATGAATATTACATTGATGCATCAAACAGTAGAAGAAATAATGAAGCAAAGACATAAGTCCATGCTTTGTTGAAAATTTCCACCAAACAGATATGTAACCATATAATTTGTTACTTTCCAATTGAAATCTGCACGTTTCGAACCATACGCAAGCTTCTCACTAGATAAAATAACTAGTGGATGGGGATGCTTTGTTCCCAAGTCCAATGAAACCCAAAAATGAACCAAACCTAGAGCCACAACCCCCATCCTATGGAACAGTAAAAAAGAAGACGATCACCCACCTCCTAATTACATAAACAAGACATTAGACGGGGAGGAAGTACAAAATTAAGGGCAACTGAATAACTCGTATATGGGGGGAAGGAATAAAAGATAGGAGTAAAATTCTAAAGAAATTCACAAGGAAAAATTCATTAGCTGACATACTCTTTCACACTTAACACAAACAAGACACTAAAAGCCTAGAGCTACAACTCCCATCCTATGGAAAAGTAAGAAAGAAGACGATCACCCACCTCCTAAATACACAAATAAGACATTACACGGGGAAGAAGTACAAAATTAAGGGCAACTGAACAACTCTTCTGTGTGGGGAAAGGAATAAAAAATAGAAAGGAGACATATTCTAAAGAAATTCACAAGAAAATTTTCATTAACTGACATACTCTTTCGCACCTCACACAAAACAAGACACTAAAAGCCCCCGTTCCGATCTAACTCAGGCCTAAACACCACTAGTAATGTCAACAGATCACTCTCGTACCATAATGCACACGAAACAGAACATGATGTAACCCCGCTCCAAATGGTCCAAATCCCAAACCACAAACTGAAAAATAGGTCAACATGAGTAACAAAGAAGATCAAAATCCTAATCTTTCACACAAAGGTTGACAACAAGCCGCCTCAAGTGATCTACAAGTATGACAAACAAAGAGATGAAATGGAGATGTTGTGACATAAAACAACAGAGAACAAAAGCTAATAAATATTTTTTTCTCACCAAACTTTCGTAGTAAATTGCATTCTTGGAGGTTCAAAAGGGTAACCATCTGCCAATAACAAAGGAATTCAAGTCAAAAACAAGGATTTAAATGCAAAACCTAGCTTAAAAGTAATGTCACCGCCATTCAAAATGCTTCAAAACTAAAAAAAATAAAATTAGCAAATTATTGATCTTTAGAGTAACCTAAACTATTCTCTAGACCAAAAAAATGCTACCTTTCCCCAAGATGGACGTTAAACCCTATCTAGCTAGGGATTGACAGATAATCAACAGCCCACATTGCTATTTGGGAAACTGACCTCTCAATAAGCCCACATTGCTATGATCCACTTGCTCGCAACAATTATGTCCAACTATTCACCACAATGTACCCAACAAATCTCAATAAATTCTGTTACACACACACACACATATATATATAGACGGCCTAGTGCACAAAGCTCCAGCATTGCAAGATCTTGGAAAATCTGATGTGTCCGCAACCTTACCCCTATTTTCAGAGAGGTTTCGAACGGGACGAACCCGTGACCCACAAGTCGCAATGGAGGTGTGTTTGACCCTAACTTATAAAAATGCAAATTAGGCTTTAAAGACCACCAATATTAATTTTATGAGAGGTTGAAGTTAAAACAACTATAATAATCAGATGCCATGTGAACATCAAGCAATCTCCATATCAATAAATTCTATTATATAAATTTGGAAAAACTCAACAGGCAAGCATCAAGAAAGCATTATCATAAAGCGTCAAAAAGTGAATCATCGAGCCATTCACAACTAAAGAAAATCTATGATCAAGTCTCTTGGAAAACAAAGCACTTGCACACAATATTGTTTCAAAACGAATTCACACACATTAACACCATAAGTAATTACTGTCAATAAGAAAGCATGCGTTGGTTGGGTATATTATTCGTCCCCTTGGAAATAGTCTCCCTGTAAACAGCAATTCCAAGGTTGTTTTGCAAGTGATTTCCCTTCCCATCAGACAATAAATACTTTTCAACTAGTAAAAAGGCCTCTAACATTTCAAAATTTGTGTGATGGTGGAAGGCAAACCTTGAACCAAAAAAAAAAAAAGAATCTAACATATT
>MKEJ01019643.1:0-13508 GCA_001753735.1 Embelia ribes
TATGTATGTATATTAGTTCTATTAAAGAATATATATTTGATCATCAAAATCTTCACTAAATTATTCAAAAGAGGATAATATATATATATATATATATATATGTATGTATATATATATATATATTAGAGAGAGAGTATATTGATTGAATAAATTAGCAATTATATGAAGAAGATGATGTGTGGTGCCAACGGAATAAATTAAATCAAATTTTATTAGTGCGATGCCAATAACATTAACAACATGAGATAAAATGGTGTCAATAGTAATATGATACCAAAAATAAAATAACGAATGTTAATAGAATTGTTTAAATTTATCAACCACTTATTATATTTTAACCACATATTGTATTTTGTCCTCTTTGTTCTACATATATGGTTTCGCCAAAAGAACCCTTTGAAGTCTAGTAAGATGAGACACTAACGAGTATTTTAGGCCATTGGTTAAGTATCTTTCAATTTTAATTCAAGAATTTATAATACACTTATACACTGTAAGAATTGTTTATTAGATCCAATCATAAAGACATAGACCACTATTTGTACCTTAACTACTGGATTCGAAGGAGAATTTTGGAAAAGTAAAAGGGGTAGATTGAGATTTTTGAAAAGTTTCACATCTAGTCCTAATCAAAGGGTAACACGTGTGGCGGTTTAATTGCTTAGTGTCTCTATCAGATCAGAACACTATTGCCTTGCCAAATGGCATCTCTATCTAACAAGTATACTAATGGGTAAATAATATCTAATACTGTTTAAAAATATGTAAGAGTAAGAAGAAAATTTTCAATTACAATAATAGAATTATATAAAATCTTCAAACGGCTTAATTTTTTTTATTGAAATTATATAAAATCTTCAAAAAATTTTCATTATAAATTTTTATTTTTTTGACCGAAAATCTGTCCCATCCTCGCGCTAAGTCGGGAACCATCATCCAAATACTAATAAACTAAGTCAGTCCAAATATATCACCATCTAATGTGTACCTACGTATAGACTATTGAGCAGAGACCAATAATATGTGAATTACAAACTATTTTGACTTTCTTGCAATTAATAAAAAATATTACATGAATCAGTTTGGTTATTACCTTGTATTTTTTATCTTTTACTGGGTGTTTTCGCGTATTAAATAATGATTATTATCCACCGGGGGCTTCATCGATGTTGTTTTAACAAGTTCATTACTCAAAGTAGCAGAGTATGTTTTCTATTTTGGATACCGTATTATGTTTTTTTTTATAGTCATGTCACAAAATTCTATTTTGGATGATATTGAACTAAATAACGAGGTAAGATTTGTTTTCATTTTTTAAGTTAAGGTTAATAATCTCAAAAATTATTTATTTTTAAAATATATTTCGATTTACAGTTTGATTGGCAAAACCAGATAATGAATATGAAAAAAAAGAAAGAAAATAAGTGCCCAATGAATATACAGTGATGCAACCGAAATACCAGCCATACAATATATCAATTTGTGAAAAAAATAAAAACGAATGTACCATGTGTTAATGATGGTGTTGGTGAGAGAACCACGTAGCCCCTTTATTTTGTTGGCTTTAAGGGCCAACAAATCACATGATGTATGAGTTTGACGTTGATTTTTGCATGTGTACACCAGCCAAAGATCACATGCTTCCATGTGAATTCATTAAAGACACCCATTCCAAGAGTTCCCATATTTCTTACTTTTTCAAAATTAAAGGGATAAAGAAAAAAGAACAAAAAAAAAAGTATTTTCTAAGTTACTACAGTGGGTATTTTTTAAGAAAGGGCCGTTGTGTGTGGATTTTAAAATTGATCAAATACTTATGTTTTTAAAAATTGTTTATTCGGAACTTTTGAATCAATTTTAAAAGTGGTGCAATGGCCCAAACACGTAAGCGAGGGGGCTTAAATAGATGAGGATTAATTTGAGCCTCTATTGTTCTGGATATTTTAGCTTCACAAAATAAGAGGATTTTATTATTTTCTTGAGCTTTTATACTAAAGTTGTATGCCTATGTTATTACACATATTCTAAAACAAATTATATTCATTTCCGGTCACATAATTTTAATCTTTATATTTCCAATTCTAATTAGAGCCTTTAGCATATGGAGAATCTTAGTGGACGATCGTTTGGAAATCTTAGCTCGGGTCCTCATACGGATTTTAGTTCTTAATCGGCATTTAAATATGAAATAATATTATCACGTAGAAGTCATTAGTCTTTATCTCTTTCATGGGGATGTTTCTGAAAATTAGTTTTTCCAATAATATAATATGTTGAAAGAAGATGTCACTTTCTTACTAAAAATGAGTCACAACAGTGTAGATTTGTTTAGCAGTCGTTAAAACGGTCGCTAAAATAAAACTATATAATATAAATCCATTTTTAATCCGTTTCTAACAAAATAAATAAATTAACAATATTTTTATTTTCCATCTTTAATCGGTCCCTAAATAAATTTTTTTTAAAATACAATTTATCTGTAGAGAACAAATACTTTTACTTCTTGTATTGAACGGTTATATATATACATGTAAACATATGATTGAACAATGAGAAATATAATAACATTTCCTTTTGATCACTTTCTCAAAAACTTTTTGTCTATTTGCTCTCATGTTTTGTTTATGTACACTTCTAATTTTAAGTTTTAAAAATACTCCTTAAACAATAATAAATGTAACTATTTTGCAAAATTGGTTATAAAGGGGAGGTTGTTTGGTGGTGGCTTTTAAAATTCAATAGTTCTATTTTTTTTTAATTAAAATCAGAACTGCATTTAATTGTTCAGTATTTACAACCACCAAATAGAAAAAGAATATCAAGATGGTTTTCCTGTAAGCCTTTCCTCCTTCCTAGATATGACTATATTTGTCATAACATATGCAGGGGAAATTTTCACCTTATTTTCAATTCTTACCCTATAGAAGGAAAGACAAGAAGTAAGTCTAGAAAACTTCAATCACCCTTTCAGCTCTTCGGTTTAAAAGTAGGAAAAAAGCTAACTTTGAAAGAGACAACTCACAAATTCTTACCAAAAATAGACCTACCAAGGAGACGTCGTCTCTTTTTTCTACCCAGATATAGAAATAAAAGGTTTTGACTTAACTTATGTACTTTTAGGAAAATCACCTTGGCAGCTCCCATCTTAATACAAAGAACAAATTGAACAATTTTACATTCTGATTGTGTTAATCGAGTTCTCTCTGTGAAACCCACTCAACTCAAGCATGACTCGAGCTCTAGTTTAAGTCTGAGCTTGAACTCGACTCATTTGAACATCTGAAGATATGAGCTCGACTCAAGTCATTTTTTAACTGTTTTCCTTGTTTTTATTTTAACGGTGTGTTGGCCCAATTTTTTCCTTCCCCTGCCCCCTCCCCCTATTTTCTCTTTTTCTTTTGTTGCATTTTCGAATCAAGAAATGGTATACATATTTATTCTGTATATTTTTATTTAATCGAGTTACTCGTTGATCCAAACGAGTTGAATATATTAATACTCGATATCAACTTGAATTTCGACATAAAAATTTACTTGTTACACAATACTCGAATCCATCTTATTTGATCCCATGTCAAATGGTAATTGAGTCGAGTTCGAACTGCAATTAATCGGCCAACCCAATTAACTGGGGGTCACAAACACAAATAATGGAAACCCTGCTAGTTATATGGTGCTTAGGATCGGAAAGAGCCCTTCTAACATTCATAAAAAGAAATGCAATGGTGAAGAATTATTTTTTTAGCATATATTATCACAAAATCATCCATACAAATTTTTTTATTACTAAATTCTATTTCCTGTGCTCGAAAAACCGTTACACATTGTGAATAAGGTGTCAAAAATAACTCTTTTCCGCTTCGGATCAGCAATGTGGGCGTGAAATATTTCCACGTGGCATCATTTGTTGGGGCCGTGAGGGCAAAAGTTGGAAGTCATCTCAATCCAAGAATTTGTTTTGGAATTAGCATGAGGAGGAATTACTATATTTTAAGAATAAATATTATAATTTAATGGTATTTTATTATTTTTATTTAATTATTTTTTATATTAAAATTAATATTATAAATTATCTTCAATTCATAGTAATTTGGCCTTTAAAATACATAATTTTGTACAATTTTTTTTTTGTATATTATAATAAAAAACTATTCTTGTATTAAGAGCAAATCCGAAAAAGTAATAAATAGAGTATAGAGGAAATTAAATATTTGTTTGAGTAATGGTAAATCTGCTCACAAAATTTACATTATTTTTGTGACAATTAAAATTTTAATTATAGTCATCAATGCAATATATACAAAACCAATCACATTCAGAAATTCTTTTTAACAAATTAGCGGTTAAGAAAATCAAATTATTATTATTATTTTTTTAAGGGAACAGCGCTACATATCTTTGTTTGGATTATTGATGGGCCAATAGTCCTTCTCTCACACGTGGTATGTTTGGTTTCATAGAAAATGACTTGGATCTTTGTTTTTAGCTTTTCATTGCTGATTTCGCTCTTATAAATTGCATGGGCTAAATTTTATTTTCCTTTGGTTGAACAATAAAAATATGGCATTTTAGCTTTAGCATAGAGTAGCCAAATTACGTTCTTGCTTCTTAATCACTAATTTGACCAAGTTTTTGTTATAATGATCCACATGGATCACCAGCACCGAAAACACTGCAATATGTTCTTGTGAATTCGTTACACCTGATAATATTATCCCACCGGCGGAGTGGAAGTTTGGTTACAAGATACCAAAACCTCAATATTTATTTGCAGTTATTATTTATGCCAATAATGAGCAGCGATAAAGATTTGTAACATCTCGGGAAAATGAACGAACATTCACCAATTCTGGTGAGTATAGTGTCGGATGGTCTCTGGTCGGACAATACTATAACCAAAAGCCGCTGACTTTGTTACGTGTATGGTCCGTGACTTCCTATTTTAGCTCTTCGGCCAGTTTAATAATGTATGGATTTTTACACCATCATACTTATAGTGCAATTTAATAAAACACATAGCTAACGTGCACTTTTCCTTCCATCTTCAGCTTAAGCCCAGTCATAGCGGCCCCATTATACTATAAACGTTTTCCCTAAAATAGTCAGAGATTTATCGATCAAATTACATTGGTTTATTTGTACCCAATTGTGGAACCTAATGATCAAATATTGGAGACGAAATATTCCAAGATAAATAACATTCAATTTGTATTTTAGTTCTTTTTTTTTTTTAAGTGAAAATAATATTTTCCAGACTTGTATCAAATTCAGAAATTGGAAAAAAGAAATCGGAATTGATTTGAGCCCGCTAATATTTGGGCCGGGTTAGGCACATTCATAGATACTTCAGCTGAGAAATAAGCCCACTTGCGACAGGGCTATTCTAAATTTTAAGATAACAAAAGGTGGCACTGGTAGGGCCCACTATCTAAAATTTTGGGAATTATGTTTCACCAATATATGTAATGTTTTCTAATCTCTTGAAAATTAATAATAAAAATTCTACAGTGATCTTCTTGATTGGGTGTTTATTGTTAATCATTAGTTGTATTTGTAAGTTAAGGATTTTAGTGTGTCCTTTCTCCATATGTTAAAGGCTCTACTTGGAATTGGAAATATAAAGATTAAAATTATGTGACCGGAAATGAATATAATTTGTTTTAGAATATGTGTAATAACATAGGCATACAACTTTAGTATAAAAGCTCAAGAAAATAATAAAATCCTCTTATTTTGTGAAGCTAAAATATCCAGAACAATAGAGGCTCAAATTAATCCTCATCTATTTAAGCCCCCTCGCTTACGTGTTTGGGCCATTGCACCACTTTTAAAATTGATTCAAAAGTTCCGAATAAACAATTTTTAAAAACATAAGTATTTGATCAATTTTAAAATCCACACACAACGGCCCTTTCTTAAAAAATACCCACTGTAGTAACTTAGAAAATACTTTTTTTTTTGTTCTTTTTTCTTTATCCCTTTAATTTTGAAAAAGTAAGAAATATGGGAACTCTTGGAATGGGTGTCTTTAATGAATTCACATGGAAGCATGTGATCTTTGGCTGGTGTACACATGCAAAAATCAACGTCAAACTCATACATCATGTGATTTGTTGGCCCTTAAAGCCAACAAAATAAAGGGGCTACGTGGTTCTCTCACCAACACCATCATTAACACATGGTACATTCGTTTTTATTTTTTTCACAAATTGATATATTGTATGGCTGGTATTTCGGTTGCATCACTGTATATTCATTGGGCACTTATTTTCTTTCTTTTTTTTCATATTCATTATCTGGTTTTGCCAATCAAACTGTAAATCGAAATATATTTTAAAAATAAATAATTTTTGAGATTATTAACCTTAACTTAAAAAATGAAAACAAATCTTACCTCGTTATTTAGTTCAATATCATCCAAAATAGAATTTTGTGACATGACTATAAAAAAAAACATAATACGGTATCCAAAATAGAAAACATACTCTGCTACTTTGAGTAATGAACTTGTTAAAACAACATCGATGAAGCCCCCGGTGGATAATAATCATTATTTAATACGCGAAAACACCCAGTAAAAGATAAAAAATACAAGGTAATAACCAAACTGATTCATGTAATATTTTTTATTAATTGCAAGAAAGTCAAAATAGTTTGTAATTCACATATTATTGGTCTCTGCTCAATAGTCTATACGTAGGTACACATTAGATGGTGATATATTTGGACTGACTTAGTTTATTAGTATTTGGATGATGGTTCCCGACTTAGCGCGAGGATGGGACAGATTTTCGGTCAAAAAAATAAAAATTTATAATGAAAATTTTTTGAAGATTTTATATAATTTCAATAAAAAAAATTAAGCCGTTTGAAGATTTTATATAATTCTATTATTGTAATTGAAAATTTTCTTCTTACTCTTACATATTTTTAAACAGTATTAGATATTATTTACCCATTAGTATACTTGTTAGATAGAGATGCCATTTGGCAAGGCAATAGTGTTCTGATCTGATAGAGACACTAAGCAATTAAACCGCCACACGTGTTACCCTTTGATTAGGACTAGATGTGAAACTTTTCAAAAATCTCAATCTACCCCTTTTACTTTTCCAAAATTCTCCTTCGAATCCAGTAGTTAAGGTACAAATAGTGGTCTATGTCTTTATGATTGGATCTAATAAACAATTCTTACAGTGTATAAGTGTATTATAAATTCTTGAATTAAAATTGAAAGATACTTAACCAATGGCCTAAAATACTCGTTAGTGTCTCATCTTACTAGACTTCAAAGGGTTCTTTTGGCGAAACCATATATGTAGAACAAAGAGGACAAAATACAATATGTGGTTAAAATATAATAAGTGGTTGATAAATTTAAACAATTCTATTAACATTCGTTATTTTATTTTTGGTATCATATTACTATTGACACCATTTTATCTCATGTTGTTAATGTTATTGGCATCGCACTAATAAAATTTGATTTAATTTATTCCGTTGGCACCACACATCATCTTCTTCATATAATTGCTAATTTATTCAATCAATATACTGCTTCTTTAATATATATATATATATACATACATATATATATATATATATATATATTATCCTCTTTTGAATAATTTAGTGAAGATTTAGTTGATCAAATATATATTCTTTAATAGAACTAATATACATACATATATATATATATATATATATATATTTCAATTTGTGTATATATTGTTTGAAGTTATAATTTGTTCAATACGCAAAAGAAAATGTTCAATATTTTATATGATTTGGTTTATTAGATACAAATTATTTGATACCCCTAAAAAATTTACCCAATACTCACAACAAAATATTTAATTTTTTTTATTTGGGTTGAGTAATAGATACATAATTGATAGATTACCATAAGAGAATTTGAGATTTTTTATTTTTTATTTTTTATGGTTTGTAAAATGATGTTGAAAGTGTAGTGGGAAATTTTCATGTTATGAAATATTTTAAAATACTAATAACAATATTTTAAAATAATTTGACGTTACCATGAAGATGAACGCCTACTTATTTTGGAAATTAATTTCAATTTTGTGAAATTGGTTTCGACTTTGTGAAAGTAATAATTTTGTTGAAATTTTATTTATTTATTTATTTGTAACATATTTTCATTAATGTTATATGTTATAATCTATTGGTTTGAGTTTTAAAAAAAATTGTGTGAGGTGCTAATAGTTATTAAATGTGGTGCCATTAGTAATTTGAATTAAAAATTAAATTGAGTGTCGAAAGTAAAATAATGAGTACCAATAAAATTGCCTTAAATTTAAGGGTAAATTATATTTTGCACCCACTAGGTTTTTGAAAATTTCAAAAAGCCCCGTGAGGTTTCTAAAATTACATTGCACCCCCATAAGGTTTGGTGGTTATCCCAATTTACCTCAAATATTTCAGCGGACAAAGTGAAAGTAAAATTATTTATAATAAATAACTAAAAAATTTCCTAAAATATTCCTTAAACAGTATATTTTGTATAGTTTTTTGTTAAAATTTTTTGTTAAAAATATTATTATTTATAAATATAATATACTTTTATTAAATTGGCAATATTTTCTTTAATATTACCTAATTTCAAATTTTAAATTAATAAAGTTAGCAAATTAAGTGAGGGCAGTATAGTCCATTTACAATAAAATCGAACTTGGAGTATGGGTGGAGACAAAGTGTAATTTCAGAAACATTGGGGGCAATATGAAATTGTTAGAAACCTCATTGGGGCAAAGTGTAATTTACCCTAAATTTAATTGTCTAATAATGCCACAAATGGGCACATAAGTACCTTCACGAGACAATACCGAAACAAGTCGAATATTTTTCCGGGAATAAATGGTTTCCCACTCAATAGTACCTCCCTTATAGCAGTTAACAAATGTTTCCCAAAACAATTGTTGTCATTTATATACTAATGTCCAATGGATAAAACTTTGATTCTTATTAATTGAACCTCTCACATTTATTTTTTGCCGGCTTAAAATTAGTGCCAAACACTGTAATGATATAAAACCATAAATCTATAAAGAAAGATTTGGAGATCTACAATCAAATGACGGTAATTATATGATCTCGTATCATCGATCTAGCGCTATATTTATGTACCAGTAAAAAAATAAACAATATAATAATAGTAAATAATCATGAATAACTACTTTGGAGTAATTTCCAAAGCATAACAAAGCACGTGTACAACAAAACGCAATTCACATACTAATGAGAATTACAAATTACATTTATGAATATATATATATATATATATAATATTAAAAAATAATACAAAGGCGCCTAAGATACATTGTGCCCGAGCCGATCAGCCGAGCCGGCACCACCGGTGAGAAGGCCGGCTAGAGCACTCATAGTCCTGACTTGCATCTCGAGAGCCACTATATAATCCGTCGTTTCTTCTAGAAGGTTCGGGAACGAGACCTTCCGACAACCGGGAACTAACCGGCTCAGCACCCGGACCTTCTTCTGTATCGCCGTTAACTTCGTACCAACAACCGGTTTCTTAAACCGGCTATTACCGGTCACCTTAACCTTTCTGTGTTTTTCATTTTGACCGAGTTTTTGCCTGAGTCGACTCGTCAGGATCGCCCTGCTCCATCGGGTCCGGCCCTTCGCCGCGGCGGCGAGTGCACGGTCAGCGGCGGCGCGCACGGCAGTGGGACGAGGTGATGATGTGTCACGGTGGGACTGGCGGAGGGCTTCGATGAGCTTCACGGAGTAGATCTGCTGCTGGGTTTCTGTTCTCCAATTCGAGTTCTCGATTTTGGAATTAGCGGTTATCTTTTCAATTTTCCGGCGTTTTCGGGTGGGATTTGATTCCAGATTGGAGATTGAAGGCGAGGCCATTGATTTATTGGTTTAAAAAAAAATACGTATGTTTATTTATATAGTCTGGTTTTTCTATTTCTGGGGAGATTTATTTATTTGCGGTTTCTCTTTCTAGTCCTTCGGAGGCTGAGGCAAGCATCAACTAGAATTTATCTGCACATGGAGATGGAGTAAATTAGAAATTAAGATAAACAAAAAAAAATTGTGGGAAAAATTTGAGAAAAATGAAATTGAGGGCTTGAGGATAAAGAAGGCAGAAAGAAATAGAAGATGGGTAATTGAGATTAATTAGTGATTTATGAAGACAAATAGAGATATATAAAATACACACCTTCGAATTTTGATTAAACTCAGAGCTTTTGTGTGTGCGTGTGTATATAGAGAGAGAAGAAACAAAGCAAAAAAGAAAGAAAGAAAGAAAGAAAGAGAGTGAATATTGTAATGCGGAGGGAGAGAAAGAGGAGAGACTATTTATTGCAAAACGGGAGAAATGAGGGGGACGCGGCCGTGCTCACTACCGCGTTCTCTTTTTTTTTTGGCACTGAGTTTTTTTCGTTCCGCCCACGAAACAAATAATTGGTTCATTTTTTATTTATATGGACAATAATCGTTCCATTCTAATTTATAAATGATGAAATGATCATAAAATTTAAATATATTTATTTTGTCTTCCGTCGTTACAATTGAAATGAATAAGACAAAATAACAAAAATAAATTTGATAATATACATTCTATTAGTTTGAAATGCTATTTTTTGAATTTCTTTTAAATTATGGATCATATTGGGTTTATTATTTGTCGACTAAGGAAGTGTATATTTACCCTTGTAGAAGTTAATTGAAAGTTGGGAGATAATTTTCAAAGAATATAGTACTAGAAATAAGTTCTTTTTTTCTTGGTTCATGATTTTAACAATGTTTTGGACTATTATGTTGAATCAATTCAAAAATTTTATACATATTATTTATAAAAATTTATTTCAAAATAAAAACGTATGGTATAATAAAAAATAACAAGTAAAGTAATTGGTGAAATTTTATAGATGCCGCATTACATTATATCAATGGGTAAATTTTATTTATGTTTAAAAAAAATGTGAATTGAAGCATTTTCTGTATAGATAGACTTGTAACATTTATAAACTACTTCGTACTCCAGTAAAGAGTCTTACTAATGAAAACTTGAAGGCTAAGATTCTTTTGGTTTATGGTTTTGAAAGATTAAGATTTTTACGCTATAGAAATCAATATAAAATAAATTTCTCAATTTTTGTTAAATGAATAACCTCGGATTATCAATATCTTCTACATTATAAACTAAAAACTCAGTGAAATTGATCCAATTTTTTTCCATATCATTTTCACATAACAGCTTCTAGTAAAACCGCAAAGAGTGAAAAACGTTTATTGAGTGATGAAATTAAAGAAAAGGATCAAAATGAAGATACGTTACATATATTTTATATTTCAGAAAAATAGAAATTGATGAGAGAAAAACAAGACAGGCTGCCCTCTCTCTGTCTGTCTCTCTCTCTCTCTCTCTGTCTCTGAATTTGGTGTCATGCGTCCTATCCTCCACATTCATTCCCAATATCTACGGGATTCTTTGCCCCCTTTTTGGTTCAATGCATCGCCTCTTATTTCTTTCATTCGCTCTAATTTCATGTTACCCACGACTGCTATTTATTTTTCTTTTCTATTTTCAATTAATGTTGAAACTTCTTTTTCCCCATTTAAAAATTGGATTCACTTGAAATAAAATGTAAGGATAAATTTGGCTATTTGATACGTTCCATTCACTTATTTTAACTTTTCTTTTATAATGAATTACTCACTTTGTTAAATAATTTAAGAATTGAGTCATCAAGTTAATATAATAATAAACAGTTGAGTTAGAGTCTAACATCGATAGTCCGCTCACATACCATGTGACATTGCACACACTTTGTAGTAAAAGAAATATTAGGGAAAAGAGAGGAGTACAATTCATACCACACCAAATATTCAATTGATTGGGGACAATTAATAACTCTAATAGGTTGTTACCTAACTTGAGTTCTTCCCAAATGAAGTTATATTGTTGATGGTATTTTTCTTTTTAACCAAGTTAACATGTCCGGCATTTTATTTTAAGGTTCTTCCTACGTTATTGAAAGAACTTATCGATTATTCGTTGGTGATTTTTTTTTCACCTTTTTATGGATGTTTTCAACAGGGGGTAAGTAGCATTTTTTTTTGTCATTTACTTATGTAACCTCAATTTTGTTTTATTTGTTGGCAACGGTTTGGAGTGGAGTTTGGAGACTGGTGCTACTGTTTTCCTCGCATGAAAGAGGAACAATAAAAAAGAGTAATTCGATTTTAGAATGCAATTGAACGATATTTTATAGCTTTCCACTTACGGATTCAAATTATGTGTTGTTTTATCGGTGCAATTTTCGTCATATTCTAAAAAAATATTACTTGTTTAAATTTTTTAACAAAATAATTTATATTAAAAAATTAAATACTTTACAGCGATGGTGGCACTATCTTTCAAAATTTATTTGGAATTATTCAATACAAATAATGTTTTGTATTGAATCCAATACAAATAATGTATTGAATCCAATACAAAGAAAAAATTTCTTATTTTTTTATCTCCAAATTTTTTTTCGTTTATAATGCCGCGATCGTTGTAAATTACTTGATTTTACAAAATAAATTAGTTTACAAATTTTTTTTAAAAAAAAATTACGTTTTGTACCTAGAGGATAGAAACCAATGTTTTAAAATTCGGATCGGTCATCGACTTGGTCAGGGTACTGAGTTACCTGATTATTGATTGGACTGGTGGGTCATAAGTTGAACTGCATAATCCGGTCTATATTAAAAAATTCTAAAAAATTTATGACACTGTAAAATTTATATTTAAAAAAATTGTAAAAAATAAATTATAATTTTTTTTTAATATTCAACACTGGTGAAGAAATGACTAATGAGATATCACTACCTCTATTTTCCTTTCCATTAGTTTTTTCTAACATTTTTTTTAATTATATATGATCCGGTTCGGTTCAATCTGGCCGGGTCACCGGTTTTATCAGAAAATCGGCCGGATCACACCGATTCATTGACATTTCCGATCCAATATTATGCCCGGACCAGATGGGTGGTTGATTTATGGTTCAACCGATCCGACCGACCGATCTAGTCCGAGTTTTAAAATATTGCTATTTTTTCCTATGTGTAAGGCAACGCGGTAGACTTTCTTTCCCTGAATACTACTCTAATACTAATTTAAATTAATAAAATTTTGTTCCAAATCTCTCATACTTAAAAGGTCATCAATGAAGCTTCTTGTTTTTAAAGAAAAAAGAAATTTAAAAAAGAAACTCTACTGCATAATTGAAGAGTAGCTATCCGAATTTGGGCTCGGATACTTGCTCCTAAGGTGAGTTATATGATTCTGAAAGTAAGATGTTTCTTGCCGAGTACCAGACCAACCAAATTTTCTTTTCCCCCTAGGTGTAGCCTTGTTTCCCGAGGAGGATCTCCCGAGCTTAGCTTCGGTGCCTAAAAGTGTGGAAAGGGGTATGCCCACAAACTCTCTGATGTCTAATATTGTGTTTGGTTCTTTGATTTTTAAA
>MKEJ01019645.1:0-15152 GCA_001753735.1 Embelia ribes
AAATTAAAAAATTCTCAAATTTTATTGATCAATCAGTCTGCTAGGAAACAATTAAAGAGATTTTATATATAGGCCTCAAGAGAATCACCTAATATTAAACTAAATCTGTCTAGAAAAGGAAATAAATTAAATTAAATAAAATCTGACTTATTTGAATAAAAAAATAAATTAAAATATCTGAATCTTCCTTTTTGATCTCCATCACTCTGCTTCGATGCTGAACTTACCGAACATCTCATATGTATAAAACTAGCTGTGAAATGATACAAACACTATTAAAACTCATTCATTTCCCATTAAAAAATCCCTTCATATGTAGGAGAACAGCTATTATATAGTTTATATTTATTCAATTAATTTCCTATGTGAGATACACTGTTCTTCGCTTGTGGGCGGATCTAATCTGAAAGTCCAACAAGTGCAGAAAAGATGAGAGAGTCAAATTAATATTCTACAATATTTAAATAAGCGCAGCTTAATATTAATACCATATTAAAGCTGATTCATTTCTCCCTAAAATGCTTCTTAGTAGGTAAGAGATGAGTTATTATATTGTTTATATTAACTCAATTAATTTCCAATGTTGAATATACTTTAACAAACATTACATCTACATATCCGAAAGCTTTGCCAACAAAGAATGGCTTGTTCTTGAGCTCATTCTCCAGCACTTTCAAGATTTCTAAGTATTCAATTTTGTTTAATTTCAATCGCTCTCATTTCGTACCCCGATTTTTCTTCCTAGGGAGATATTCCTGAAAAAAATATTTTTCACAATTTTCATTTCATTAGTAGGTGAATATATTAACAAAATTCCACATTGATCCTATGAGTTTACTTATAAAACTTTTACCAAACGATATTTTTATAGCTTGTAGAGGCTACCGAACAAGGCCAGGTTTGAAATTTAATGGGTTGGAATTTAATCCGGTTGATCTGTCCAGTAGATAAGTCCTATTAGATGTGATACAATAATATAGCAACACGTGTCACATCTTACCACCCTTTATCTCTCTCACTTTACTTGTCCAAGCTTTTTGTATAAATTTTTAAAAAAATAATAATAATAAAATAAAAAAATATTTCTATTTCTTGTCATCCCTATAATTAGAAGTAGCTATTAAAGAATCTATCTTTTTTTTGTCCTCTCAATAATTTTTCTGTCGTTACATTTTTGAGAACCTTATCTAATTTATAAATTCATTTTTTTTAGCCATGAGGTTATTATCATTCACAGTAGTTATAATTTTGTCACTGGACACAATTGCCCTTTTCATTTAATTTGTTTATCAGTTTTAACACTTAGTTACTTTTTGAATTTTCTCTTCCTTTTATCTCTCCTTTATATTTCCTCCTGTCACTTAATATTTGTTAGTAATTTATACTAAAAATAATAAGATTAAAAATTAAAATTATATTTCATGCTTCTTATGTATATATATGACTCTATGCACATGAATTAAGTTGCAATACATATGCATATGAATGGCGGGGGTCACGGTGACAAGTTGCTGATTAAGATACTAATGAGATGACAATAATTTCTTAGATATTTTGTTTGAATAAAAATAAATACTACAAATTAACAACATTAAGAATTTTTATTAACATCTTCAACAAAGCTATTTTATAATCTCACAAAAATATATAACAAATTTTGATCCAATTGGCCAACATATTAAATTTCAGTTTAAAAATTCAACACCTATCTTAGAAAAAGAAGCAAATTTTACCAAACTTCAATGTTAAGACATTAATACGAGACTAAAAAAGCAAATATAAATTGAAATTTGGATTCAAAATTAGAGGAGAAATTATGTTACCTAAATTCCTCAAGTTGCCACACATAAATAGAATTGTTAACTCGGATAAACTAAAAATCCTGAAATACATATGAAAAATAAGGAATAAAGTAATAGAAAGAATTAGATGATATTCAAACTAATGAACATATCTTGAAATTATGTATTCTATATACAAAACGACAACAACTAACTATTATTTCTTTAGGACTGGATTAAATTCCATCCCGTAACTATAACACAAAAATCTTGAATACTATATATCTAAAGCGTTGATAATATATTGATATCTCACCAACCACATTAATTTTATTTTGGCTTTTGACATCACATGCATTAAATGTTAACTATGTCAAATTTTAAGAAATAAAGAATTCAAATGGGTTGTCAAATGATGCTTAATGCACATATAGTTGGAGAGGAGGATATCTTGAGGTAAAATATATACCATAAATTTACAATCGAAATATCGAAATTATAAAATTGATCCTATACTTGATTCCATTTACGTGGCTCATAATTTATCTTCCTATATGGTCATGTAAATATAGAGTTAGGGAACCCTTCTCCGATTAATTGATATTCGACAATACCATAACTCAATTAATAAAAATATTTAACCCCTTATAACAAATAGTTTCAGCCCCGTATTTAAAAATTCTGGGTCTGCTCGTAGAATTACTCCATAATAATTAATTTTAAATCATGGTTTCAATCATCAAAATTCTTTACAAATTATTTAACAAGTTTTGTAGGCCATTAGATGTAAAATGATCCAACAGCTATGATATATCAAGAAAAAAAATTGTTACCATGCGCAACAGTATCAATCTCTCTTTCTATTTTTTTGATATATTTTAGCCGTTAGATCGTTTTAGATCTAATGACCTACAAAACTTATAAAATAATTTGTAAAGAAATTTTATCCATGATCCAGAGAATTATACTGTCTCTTAGAGATTTTACGTCTATTTTACCCCCAAAATTTTAAGGGGCAAATTGAAATCATATTATTTATCAAAATTACTCAAAATTTTCCAAAAATAACTCTTAAATGTTACCTTTTGCCTAATTTTTTTTATTATGCTTTATCAAAGAGTGCATTTTATAAATGAATATCATACATTGTATAAATAAATACAATACATTTTGCTTAAAAATATGATGATATTTTAGTGTGTGAGTTTATTGTTATTCTACGTTATGATTCAATTAGAGTTTTCACGGACCTAGTTCTTGAGAATCGAGATTTTTTTTTTGTATTTTGCTCCATGTTTTCTCTTCTCAAGGCCATAGTGGTGAAACTTGGTCATTGATTCTGGCTAAAATTAATTAGGTTTGGATGTCGAGTAGTAGATACTTGATATGATAGACTAATAATTATCTGGTGAGTTTTAAGATCATCAGCGGTGAATATAAATATTTTTTTTCGGGAATAGAGTTTGCGTTTAAACTCTATTTATGTTGTGACTTTATTGGTTCGACCTATAACTTGTATTTGTGAATTTCTAACCTGGTATAGTATCTTAATTATCAATTTATTTTGTATCAGGCTAATTTGTGTTCTGATATGTATTTATAGCCTAGCTTTCTGTATTCATTAACTATGTATTTGCGCTAAACCAATCGCATTGTATGCATGTAGTAAAGAGAAATCAATGTTATCATAAAAAATCACTCTCTCTCCTACGTATCAGCAAATATATGGCAGTATATAGAAAATCTCTTACATATATAAAATCCCACTTCATATTTTAATCACGACAAACTAAAAATATGGGTAAAAGATAAATAATCTGATTACATGTCACAACAATTGAACGGTTAAACAAATTTGCAAAGCCTATGATATTATTAGAGTACCATGCCGGATACACTAAATAAGTTATCATATGCATGAGATAAATAATTATATAGCGCAGCAAGATTCGGTTTATAATACGGTGCTGGACCCGACACCGTTAGTAAATGGGGAAGAGTAGCGATTAGTGAATACACGAAGAAGACTACAAATAGGATACAAATATTAAGTAAAATATTAGACTAGGTGGATTAGGGTTATGCACGCCTCCATTGCCACTTATAAGTTATGAGTTCATCCCGTTAGAAACAATCTCTCTAAATATAAGAGTAAGGTATCCCACTACTCACATATCAATAAACCCACAATCCACATGTATAATCTCACAACCATCATATATATATATATATATATAAAAGACTAGATGGTGTATTTCCGAGCTACAAATCCCACTCAATTCGTCTTTGGGAAGGAATGAGGTGGTGTCTTTCGAAAGGGGAGGTGTGGATTAGGTTGTGAAAGGACAAAAATGTCCCTGGGGTAAGCTGAGATAACTGAGTAGCATGCACTGGAAATCACTCCACACATTCGCTACGTTCACCCCTTTCTCGATGCAATGGCGCATAACTGAGCTTCAACCTGAATTTTAGCATTTTCTTCTAGCAATTTCACTCGTTTCCCCCACCCAATCGCAAACTTGTACTCACATATGTTCACACATAAGAAGCTCCAACAACAAAGCTCCGTATGCATCCAAGTTCGCACATCCAACTGACTAACTCCTCGTTGCCTTCATGGTTCAACCAGCTAAGATCGACAGCTGGATCTCATGGGCGATCGACCCAAATCGCATGGTCAGGGTTCAAGCCCTTTTCGTCTTCAAGGATTCCAATGCATCCAGGGCCATCAAAAAGATAAAAGTACAAATGTTCCCAAAATAGTCCACTATGGTTGTGTGGATGCCAACAAGAACACAACTGGATTAGTGTTTAGGATGAGAAGTCCAACCATCTTTTCTTTTCCCATTATAATCCGAACCCGAGTCATAATCACTGCATAATATTCAGATCGGGTCATGGCCATTGATACTACACAGACAGTCAGTTATCGCATCCCCAAAGAGAGATTGATTCATTGAACACAAGCCGCTCCAAGTGCCAACAGATACAATACAACACAAGCACTAAACCGAGCGAGTTCAGACAAGAGGCCTGTTGGAAGGTGGTCATGGAGTTTCCATCCCGGCTTTCACCTCATGTGCTAACCTTTCATTATGAATCAAATTATAAGGATTTTTTTTTACAAACCCTTCAATACGTGCAGGGCGTTGAAGTGAATCAAGGTTGTAAATTTGATTCTCAGCCCACCGGGTTCTGAATGGCTAAAAACAAGGAAGACTGTTTAAACCCAAATTTAATCCTACCATAACATATCAGCATTATTAGTAGTAAAGGATCTATCAACAGGCAGGATAAGAAGGGTATCAAATGAGAATAAATATCTTCCAGAACATGGATATAAAGTGTGAATTGAATCAGACAATTAATTCAACTAGCAAGTTTGAAAGCATCAATGAAGAGGCCATATGTAAATCCCATCTTAAAATTATTCAGGAGCGCAATGGGGAACGTCACTTTTGGCCTGCTATAATAGAACTTAGTTACATATTCTGTGAGTAGAACACAAACCACTGCAGCAATTACATCATTAACACCTAATGCTCCAAATGACAGAGAAATCGTCTGTGCCACATAAAAGCCACCCAACAAGGAGATTCCCCCAAAAAGAGCTCTCCTAGAAGGGCTCTTGAAGTAGTTTCTTGATAACTCAGGCACAATCCGGATAATGTCAACTAGCCTACGAGGCCCTTCATTTTCTTGTACCGCTCGGATTTTGAATAACCTGGTTGGAGACTTTGAAACAAATGATCCACATTTTTTAGGTGCAATTAGACTTTTGGGGATTACACCAAATCGGAGCAGCCCCATAGAGATTGCCATTGAGATTTGGGACAAGTGGTGAGTATTTATCAGAGTTTTACTATACTTCTGGAAAAAAGGACAAACAAAGTTTTTCGTTAGCCTAAATAGGAAATCGTGATAAGAACAAACTGCAAAATGACAATAATCGAGAGTAACATTTCACCACGATGACAGAAATATTCAAGTATCAACCAGTTTAGGTAATTGTCCAAGATTTACCAAGGGAAAAAAGAGCGAATGAAAGCCATGCCCTTTATGCAGGCAATTTCATGAAATTTCAGTTGAATAGTACATATATTCGATATCATTAGAATGCTCGAGTTCTTACAATGATTTGGATGAAGATTGTCTGGGGTTAAATGCCAAACTCATATTCTAGCTAAATTTGGAAAAAAAAAGAACATGCCCAAACCAATCAAAAACTTCAAATATGACCATTTATGACTGACAAAGCCATAGTCTGATTTTAGTCATTGAAAAACAACCCAACACTGACTTTGAAAAACAAAAGAAGAATAAGAAATGTGATCTGCACCCACTTATGATTTGAAGAATAATGACAAAGGCTTTAGTCAGTTGAGTAGAGACGTAAGAACGGTATCTGTAATTCCAATGAAATGAGTAGTTGAAGGACAACGGTAGAACAATAGTGAATTCAAAGAAGACGGCAAAGACCAAAAAAAAAAACATTCCATCAGCAGGGTATAAGGAATCAAATTCTGGATAGAAGTGGACCAATTACGATGGCAGAGGCTCACAGATTCAGATATATAACTCTATACTCATAGTTTCAAGAGTATAAGCATGAAATCTTCGAAATGCAAGAATGATTATTGAACCAAGAAATTGGTAAACATTACAGTCTCCAATCCATTATATTTAAATCAAGGCCTACATGCCCATCAAGGTAGACATGAATGATTATCAATATGGAAATCTCAAGAGACTTACAGAAGACCCCAATTTTTAAGCACAAAACCCTAATTTCAAAACAAATAATCAGTCTCTATTTCACTCCAGCTGCAGAAAAAAATAATTAATCATACAGTTGACAACTAATGAGAATTAATCGACAGAAATTAACTGTGTAAGCATATATATTAACATAGCCAACAAGAGAATCATATGAACTCAGCCCTTCAATCAAATTAAACATAAACAAATGCATGATTATCAATAGGTAAATCTCAAGAAACTTATAAAAAAGCCCAATTTTTAATCCCAATAACCTAATTTAAAACCAATAATCAGTTGCTATTTCACTTCATCAGCAAAAAATAAAAATAAATTTAATTATAAAAATCTGATGCTCAAGAGAGTAATCTCACCTATAAGCTCAAACCCTTTGGTTTAATTGCTCCTCTTTTACACTTTCAGTTGATTCGAGCAATAAAAGATTGCATTTTTATTTTTCTAATGAGAGAGAGAGAGATAATTTGCAATTTAGAATTATGGTTTAATTCCATTTTGTTGCCCATAGTTTAGAAACTTGACAGTATTACCCCTATAAGTGGAAGACATCCTCTTAATTGATGACCTTGACTAGAGTTGAAACATGTTTAGACTTTCTGGTTCCCATGTCTATTTTGTAAAGTAAATTCTAGTAAAATTTACTTACAAGAAAATTAGCTTCATCAAGTTGAAGACTCCAAACTTCTCACAATAGCAAAACAAACAAGAACAACTTAAAATATAAGTTTCCAAATATTCGGCTCGCAACCTAAAAGGAGATGGACTTTCGAGATACCCTACAAAGTAGGATGTACATGCATTGCATTCAACGGACTCAACTTCTGATCGTGCGGTCTCCATCACTTTTTCCATCTTAAGCTTTCCCGTGGGTGAAAAACCAAGGGTTCCGCACCATCCGTCTTGTAGAATTGGCTAAGGATCAGAATCTGGTCATGGAAATACGCTTTCTTGTCCCACAAAAGCATGGAAATCGGCTACCTTTGTTCCGCAAACTTCCGACTTTCCAGACTCCGAAACAAAGTATTTTGCCGGCCTACAGATCAACCTTCGAGCTGTAAAAGAAAACCCCAACATTCCTCNNTCGGGAGAACAAAGCGAGTTGAATTGATATCGCTTAGGAGGTCGACAGAGCGTAAGGAGTGATTTATCAACAAGGGTGACCCTGGATCCTTATGTTCAAAAGGGTTCTGGCTTCTTCTTGGGGTTTGAGATTGAAAATGATGAGTCATTTCTACGAAACGTCATTCTTTTAATGCTCTTTCTATTTCTTACACCGAATAAAATATGGGGACCAACATCAACAAATTGTAGCGAATCCCAAGAGCTGATATTTTATTTGGACCGCTGTTTCAAGAACGAACTCAGCCAAATCTTCGCTCATGCGCCATAAAGCAATTCTGAAATCACAATCTCTCCAAGCTAAATCTTACAATCGCGAACTTTGGTAGACCCGTGAACATATTCCCCATTTCCCCACCAATAGCGCGAACAAAGTAGATCGAAAAAAGACATTAACATTGATATCATGATGCCATGGAATCAAGATCACGAAAACATTCATTTTATTTCACCCACAAAAGTTACAACTATTAATACAATAGTGATTTTCTGGCATTCATCCTCGAACCAGAAATCAATTCCAAAACCACAACCAAAATCATAACCTACCCAAGCTAAATCTAACAGTCGCAAAACTTTTGTAGTCCCCATTCCCCACGAATAACATTATCACCATAAGTTAAAAAACACATTTAAATCGAAAACATGGAATCAAGGTCTTGTAGACATTATACTTTTTAATTCTCCAAAGAAGTTGCAAAAATTTTATTTTTTTCTTTTTCTTTTTTGATAATTAGAAGTTACAACAATTAGTACAATGGTGATTCCTCTTGACCACTATGCCGATCAGTCCACTTTTTGTGTATAGATCAACTTTACAACAATCAGGGTACACTTGGTACCAATTTTATACCCTGTTTATTTTAATCTCAATCTACTGAACAAGAACCCATGCGGTGTCACCGCCATTCATTCAAATGCAAGCCTTTGTGTGTCGACAAGAGAGGCGTACTGACCCTTCTTGCTCAACAACTCGAGGTGGGTCCCAAGCTCGGAAATCCTTCCTTCGGAACAAAGAGCGATTTGGTGTGCACTTTGAACCGTGCTTAATCTGTGAGCAATGACCAATGTTGTCCTCCCATTCATCAAGTGGTTTAAAGCCTGTTGAACCAAACGCTCACTAACTGCGTCCAGAGCACTAGTGGCCTGCAATAAACCATGAACATGAATCAAAGCAGTTGTATAGAATGATCTAGCAACATACGTACATTTACTAACTCTATTTTGGACTAAGTTCGAAATTTTCCATGTTTCACACTTTCGAAACCACTTTGGTGTCAAAATTCATACTGGGAGGAAGTTCTAAAATTGAATAAATAAATTTAAAAAACACACGTTTTAACACTATCCTCGTCAATTTGTGTTACTTGTAGTGCAAAATGTTATTTGTGCACTCTTGTTCCATCCTGCAAGTATGAACTAGCTTGTACATACCAACTCCAATATCCAGATATAGATGAACTCATAAATGAAAACAAAAGCAAACGAAAAGTAATACCTCATCCAGTATTAGGATTGGTGCATTTTTTAGCAAAGCCCTTGCAATAGCGATTCTCTGCAAATTGCAAATACAATTCAGTATCTCTTTCTTTCTATCTTTCTCATAGAAGTGTCTTTATACCTGTCTCTGCCCTCCACTCAGTAAACCTCCACGCTCACCAACAAGTGTGTCGTAACCCTGTTACATGAGATTTTCAGACAACACAAAACCTAGAAGATGCAAGTCAAATAGCATGTGAACCTTTTGAGATGACAAAATTAACCTGTGGGAGTGAGATGATAAAATCATGAGCATTTGCAGCTTTTGCCGCCTTTATTATATCATCCTTGGACACGTATTCATCTGGTAAGCCATATGCTATGTTTTCTCCAACAGACACTGAGAAGAGAACTGGTTCCTGCGAGATTTTTTTTATGGATATTAGGTTAGCGAATCAGTAAATTCACCTAAATGCTTTTATCATCATAATCTTGTACTCTGGACCTTATTGGATTAATCTCGTAGATGGTATAAGATAAATTGATGATCATGCTAGAATGATCAAATTAACAGCAAATTACAAGGACATTCGAAATAACTAGCTCTAGCGTGTATAAATATAAAACTTATAGTAGAAGATTAAAATGTGAAGTGTGCTGATTTATACACAAAAGACTGGGAAAAATACTTGGTTCACAATGGAGACCACCCTTGCCCATTCACTCTTGTCAAATATTCTCACATCCTCTCCTGCAACTGTTATTCGACCATTAGTTGGCTGCAAATTAAGAGCAAAAGTCATTTCTTTTTACCAAGATTGGTCAGATAGTTGTAAACCTTGATTGAGATTAACACAACAGATTGTAAACCTCGTAGAAGCGAGCCAATAGCTGTACAATTGTACTTTTCCCAGCACCACTTGGGCCCACTAGAGCAGTTACAGTGCCACACTTTAGTGTCAAATTGAGATCATTGAGAATTTGGACATCAGGCCTCAAAGGATAAGAGAAGTACAAATCTGCCAAAAAATCATCAGAAGTTGCTTGGTTCAGACCCTGAGTTATAATTGGTCCAAGAAAGATGCTAATGGTACTTTTGGTTGTGGGATTGGGAAAGTGTGACCAAGTTTCAAAACCATGAACACTTGCAGGAAGAGTTGCATTCAAAACCCGTACTTGGGAAATATTATTGGAAACACCTTAGGTTCAGAACTTGCAAATAGGAGGTTATTGTTGTTACAAGAATCACGTTTTCCCAAAAATTGGCGCATACACTAATGTGTCTTTCAGAAGTTTTGCTGTTTTCAGTTCCAAAATATATGAAAACAAAAAAAAAATAGATAATAAAAATCTGATATTCCAATGCACCCTCGTGCAGACACCTTCGAGACAGATGTCACCAGACCAGGCTAAGCGTCCAAGGCTGCTAGTTGATTTCAATGCTGACATGTAATGAACATTAAGAGGCTGAATTTTCTCGTTCCCATTAACGAAGAACAATTCAAAGTTCTTATCATGCACCTCTTGGCACTTCATATCTCTTTCCAAACCGTAAGCCAAGGCTTCATCAACTTCAGCCCCAGATATAACAGAGTTAATCCTCTCAACAGCAGCAAAAGCTCCACGGAGATCTCCAAATGTAGTAACCATCCCTTGAACCTGAAAAAGATTTTATATATCGTATGAAGTCGACTAAACCCTAGTAAACAGTATAATGAGTTAGCGAAATACTTACAGCAAAAGTTAGCGTGAACGTGAATCCAATAAAAGAAACAACAGTTCCAACAGATAGTTCACCCTGCTTCCACAAAAGGCATAAAAGATATGTAAGAGTATAATGAAGCTAGACAATATAAGACTTTTAAAAGACGCCAAAAATGTTTTAGGTACTTACCGCCTTCACTTTGTTGCCACCTAGCCAAAACAATGCGAGTAAAGAAATATAAACAGCAATTCTAGTTAGAGATTCGTTTATGGATTTGAAAATCCCAATCTTAATGCCACTGGCCTGATAAGCAATGACCTGTCAAATGTCAACCTCCACATATTAGATGTCTAAGAGTATAATAATGGACCATAATCTTCATTGGGATATTAGAACCTAGGATTCTATTTACCTGCTTGCCAAACATTGACATCTGTCGTTTTTCTCCAGCAAATGATCTTACCTGCAGTAATCATACTTATTTGATCATTAAATATACATCTAAACATAAAATGGCCTTTGACAAAGAAATTATTCAACAGGTTTCAGAAAAACAAGCCTAAAAAATTATTTATTAAAAAAAAAGTATAGCTCTTCCAAACTTACAGTTCGAATAGCAGAAAAAGTTTCGTTAACACAATCTGCTATAAATGCTTGGCTCCTACCATGAGCTTTAAAAACTGGGACCGTTGACCTCTTGTAAACAGCTGGAACAAAAAGTGTCCTAATCAAAGGAAGGTTCAATAACAGGACATGATTAGTGAGGGCACCATGCATTACCAACTAAACCAGACACCATAAGCATCAGTAGCCCTAGGAGTGGTGCGAGTTGGGGAGATAGAGTGAACAGAATGCATAATGTTCCAACAACCTGCAAGAGAAATAAAATCAGCAATAATGAATCGAATATCCAGGCGAACCTCACGAGAAGCTGGTAATCAAGTGCTATAAGGGATTAAGCTATTCTCTATTTTACTTCATTTACGAGGAAAATATACATAATTTCTAATATGTCAAAAATATAGCTCACTTTCGTGTAATGTAGAGTTGCTTGCCTCAGAAAGTGCCCTGAATCCACGATCCCTTGCAATGTTTTCAGTTATTATGTCCTTGAGAGAACCCAAATCAGATGTCAACAGAGCAGTTAGCTCACCAACCTGTCAAGGGTAATAGATGTCAGTAAAAAGTCATTCCTTCAGAAAGTGAAATATTTGGGCACTGGAATTGTAGAAGATAGGAGAGAAAGATATATGGTCGAAGAGATGGGATTTTGGTAGCTGTATCATAAGAACTCCATCATTGATCCATTATTGTTCTTTACTAAAAATTCTGTTTGTTTACGTCAAGACAAATCACCTATGAATTTATCATAAAATAAAACATTCCATTCTGTTGCAATACATTCTCTCTTATTTCATAAATCCTTGTGTTGCTCGTCAAAATAAAGGTAATAATCCTATACAAGCTCATTAGAAAAGGTAAGAAGAAAAAGAAGCTAACTCATACCTTGTATTGGTCAAAAAACTCCACCTGTAAATATAAGAAAAGTAACACAATGAAATGTTAGCAACCTTTGCTACCCAGAACAGAACTTAGTAGAACCAGATAAAACACCATAACAAAGAGACCATTGGGCAAAGAGAAAATCGTGCGTTACCTTTTGAACCAATATTCTTTGAAATATCTGAGCTCTTAAGTTTGACATCACCTTCTCCCACGTGGCGTTCAAGTTCATCACAAAAATTATGGTAAAAACTGGCTCTAATGCGTATAATACTGCAATCTTACAAAGCACATCCGATAGAGGGCCCGGTGTTTTCCCTATTATTACCTCGAAAAATTTTCCTGAAATCGCAGAGGAAATTTCTCCTGAAGCCTTGTAGAGAAGCCATAATCTGAACTACTTCGCAGCCAGAAATTGTAGCATATGAATCATGTAAATATTTCATGGTTTACAGTCAATTGTGAGGTATTAGTTGTAAGGCATCAATATAATAGACCTAACGCATAACAATTTCCTACGAAAAATGGAGATTTTATAAAGACATCCAAGATGGATGGGCGGGGCTAATTAGGCTCAACACTTGCTTCTCCATATCACTTAAAATTATTGCGCAACCTGCTAAAAGGTGAAGAAATCAACCTAACCTACTTCCATATAGGATATTTATACGAACATAAAATATCAAATTTGCTAATTGTTCTTTCATAAGTTCTATTTCAAACAATCGTGAAACATTCACGCTCCGTTAGGTGAAAGAATTTCTCATATGGGAAGATGTAAAGGAAAATAAAATCTCTTCACAAAAGTTTATGGAGGCAAAGAAAAGTATTTTTTTCCTGTCACATTCCCCCTTAGAAATCCTTGCACCAAAGGGGGTGTTAGAGAAAGAAAGGATCAGAAATCCTTATTTCCACCTCTAGTTTTTCATTTAGGTGGTTGGAGCCAAAGAAATGAGCACGCATCCACTAAAATGTCTACTTTGATCACTAATTAACATTATTAACTATTCATAACCTAAAAAGTACTATAACTTTTCCAATTAGGGCACTCCCACCAATGAATCTATGTAGGGCCTATATCTTAAATTTGGGGAATTAAATTTTAGAAGAATGCTCACACTAGTGTATCTAAAACGATCAAGCTCCTAAAACTTAGGTTGTTTGCTTTAGTGGTCTCTAGAACTAAGGATCACTATTCATGCCAATACAATTTCACGATGCGGACATGCCCTATATTACAGTCTATATTGTAGAGTTCGAGCAATAAGGATTAAAATTAAGGGGATAGAATAGATATCCAGAATACATATACTTCTTACTACCAAACACACATAAAACCATATAATTAGTACTTGAAAATATAATTTTTCTTAAGTATATAAGTAAGGGTAAATTGCAAAAAAAATAAATATAAAAAGATACATACACACACACTATAGACTATTTGTAAATAGCAACCATGTACTTTGATTTTTTTACCATTGACCACCATGTAATTTCCAATTTTTTCATTAATTTTTTTTTTTTCAATTGACAACCACTTTATTATATTTCGTTAAAATTATTAACCAAAATATTCTCTAGCACGGTCACCTAAGCTTAAAAATTTATCTTTACCAAGCTATTTTTTTAGCGAAATGGGTTAGTATTTTGTGAGTTTAAATTGCCATAAATATTGGTACAAATTGAAAATGTTTTAATTTTATGTGACTAGCATATGCAAAGACCTTTTGGCAAGTAATATTAAAGTTAGTTGGAGACTAAGCAGAAGATATTTCCATATTGATTTAACCAAACTTGACTAATATGATCAATTGAAAAATTTTAATAGTACATTACGAAAACAAAAAATACATGGTGGTTATTCCTATAGTACATGGTAGTTTTCTACATTTACACTATTGAACTAATAAATAATATAATGCTCCCCTTCCTAACCGCCTAAGTTTTTATGAGATGGTTGCACATTAATCACCCGCTTATATGCACTTGAAATATTATTCCACATCGAGAATTAATAAAATTAACTTGTGTTATATAGCGGGGAGTACATAGACTTTCATATGATAATCAGAACCAAATGGGCTTATTTGATTGTCTGAAAAGAATTGTTGACTATAATTCGTTTATTTTAACTTATTGGGCCTTCGTTTTCAATTTGATTGACACCACGTCGGGAATTAATTGAACTAAATTGTGCTATATAATGAATCCCTCTTGTCCAAATTAAAAAAAAGTCATTTTAGTGGTAAGCGAATGGGCTTTAATATAGTATCAGGGGTCTTGGATTCCAATCTCAACCCTACCCAATAAAAAAGCTAATTTTTATTTGTTGACTCAAAAATATGCGACAAGTGAGAGCACGAAAGCATGGTGAAATAATAAATAATACAACACTCTTCTCCCACAGCTTCTATTACTCAACATATACAAAAAAATAAATTTCTAAATTTCTCACTCACCGTTGTACAAGGGCATAGAGAGAGTACAAGCAGTGCACCCAACCAGGCTAACAACCGCCACCAATATCCTCAGCTTGTGACGAGACACAAGCCCCCACATCAGCCCCCAGCTTATCGGCGGCGGCGGCGGAGATCGTACGGCTGAGATCGAACCGTCGCCGAAACTATCCTTCCTCCGATCGGTTTCGGCCTCGATTGGTTCCGAGGGCGGGCCGGTGACGTAGGCAGAGCGGGGGAAACTCGTCGGGCGGCGGGGGAGGAGTGGGGAGTGGTGTGGGGAAGGGGCGGAGGAGCGGAGGAGGAGGGGAGGTGGGGCGGCGGAGAGAG
>MKEJ01019653.1:0-13082 GCA_001753735.1 Embelia ribes
CGCGGTTATGATATGTAGATTGATAATAAGATATATAATGGTCAATTATGTTTATAATAAATACTAATTATCTGATTGCAGATTTATATAGAGGAAAATCTTCTGTTAAAGATGAGAAAAGAAAGAATTCAATCTTCAACTTAAACTACTAGATTGTAGAGTATATAACAAATCATCCCAAAATCCACATTAGCTCATTAACACAAAACTCAACAATCATGTAATATTAAAGTTTTCGTGCTCTATTGGTTTAAAATTATTTTAAACTATTGGACTTGATACATAATTTGTATCCTTACGTGAATATAGGAACCACAGTATACGCACATATATTATTAATTCAAGCCTTGTTGGTGTTAAAAAAAATAAAATAAAATCAGTACAATATTTGGAGGAATTTAAATTCATATGTAAAGCTTGGGATCCCTAGAGAGTATTTTTTGTTTTGTAATCAATTTATTTATTTAAGAGTATAATTTAGTTGATCAAAAAGAGCTCCGTTGAAGTTGCAAATATTCTTTTCTTGTGGTTTCATAACTAGAATGTGACAAAGTTTACCTTGGCTACACTTTTGCTTTTTCTCTGTATATGAGACAAGTTTGATCTCCTTATAAATATCTAAGAATTGTTTATTTCCTATCATCTATTTATTGATATATATATATATATAATTTCTATTCAGATTCAAAATCTCTTCGTAACCTAGCCACGAATTTATATATTCTTTGGATGATTACTTTAGGAAATAAGTATTTATTTCTCCATCCAAAAATAATTGTTCCATTTTCATTTGCACAAAAAATTTAGCTAGAGTCAAAAAGCAACTTTTTAAATTTTGGATCAAATAAAAAATGTCAAATCCTACTCCAACAAATTCTGTCTAATTCGTCTCTCTAACAATAATTATAAGGGAAATATTGTGAATTCTTTTATTTTTGCAAAAATTTAGGATACAAAAGTCAAGTTTGGACATTTATTTTTGGATACTCCAAAATATAAAATGGTACTATTATTTGTGTACTGAAGATCAAGATGTGCGCATAGAATTAAAATATTACTGCGTAAAGATATAGTATTACAATGTATTTGCATTTTCAATCTAATGGGTGATAAAAGCTGGATAGTATCATGATTTTTGCATAAAATATATAAATGTCTTTTTTTTTTTGAAAGGTAAATATCTAAATGTCTATATCTTCAATGATTTATACAAATCATTTATAAAGTCACACCATCTTCCCGAGAAGCCAAGATTCATGTGCTTAAATCTGGAAATGCATGTTGATTCCCCGTCATAATTAGTTAGATCTGAATGGTATATATATTTGTATATGTAAGTACATATTTTGTAAATGCTTTAATTTATTCTCTTTCATGTGTAAGATGTGTGTCTGTGGCACTTTTCACTTTATTCCAAACAATTGAATCACCTGATGGGATTTGCTGTCAGTACAAGAATTTTTTTCATGTATTGTGCAAGAATTTTTTTTATGTCGAATCAACATATTTTGATTGACAAGAGCATTACAAATTGAAAACAATATATTATAATTAATTTTAATAAAATACTAATAATAAATTATTCTTGAGTTGTAATAATTTGTTCTAAAAAAAAGATGATTAGTGCATATTAGAAGAAAGAAAATTCTTGTATGGGGAGGACTTCCCACCATATGATTGTCTTCATTGGTCCCAAATAAATATTTTCATAAAATGATGAAGTGGCAATGTGACACGTGTTAAAAGCATTGTTGTATTTACAATTTTACTATCTTGTTGCCAAGCCAATTTATCATAGATTTAGCTTTGAGGTTCAATTTGTTCTCGAAATGGGTGTCTATATTTCGATGATATAATTACTCAAAGTTTGATGCTCATAAGTTTTTCCAAAATTCTAAAAAATCATTATTCAACCTTCAATTTTGAGTTTTATTTTAATTCACTTTATTCATGAATTTTACCGAGTAACTTAATTGGTATGAATGTCTATTTGGAACTCTTCGGGTTCGACCCGAGAATACCCAAAATATTCAAGTGGACCCTAGTTGAAATTAGCTTAAAGTTCCTTGATTGAAAGTTTTAAAACTCATCAAAATCCAATATATATTATGGCAAATTAATTCTTGTATTAAAGTAAGGTTTTAGGAGGTGTTTGTTGCTAAACTAAATTTTATAATGGAAATGATTCATGTAATGAAATATACAAAAACACGTACGTGGTTAGATTATATGCATTGATGCTAAAGATCAACGCACATTATTACTTATTATGTAGCCATGTTTGTACAATATGTATACATGATTATGTACGTGTAACGTTTCTCTTTGTAATGTAAAATGGTTATTAAGATATACTTTTTTGTTAAACGGTGGTTGGAGTCTTAAGTAGCGAGTCCCTCATTTGGAGTTGGATTATATATTTTATCATGCGCACCAATACATAATTATGAGCAGAATTTCATTAGCAAGGACAATTTCCATAAGAGTAATGATATGCTTACAAACTTAACAAAATCTTGTACAAATTAGCTTTGTGTGGTTTACAATTAGCCTCCTCACTGTACCCTCTCTCTTCCTATGAAATGGGGTGGCATGGCTAATTGTGATCTACACATAGCTAGTTTTTACAAGTTTTTGGTACAATTAATTTATATATATATTATTACTCGGTTCATAATTGATACTTACATGGCACTTGTATTATTGTTAGTTGTACTCACAGTCATTTGCCAATATGCATTTCTCTCGTGATGTGTAGATACAAATAAGATTAATATGCTGCTATTGTTATATCAGAGGCAACCTCGTATTGAAGAGACAATCACTGCTTCCGAGAGTGCTGTCTGTGACAGAGAGAGCAGCTGTGGTTAGAAAGCCCTTTAAGCCCCCATGTCTTAATGGGTACAGTGAGCGGAAGGAGCTGCTTGCTCGCCGTCTCTGGGCTCGAAAGAGGTTCGTCCCTTGGGGTTCTACAAGGCCTGCGTTGGTCGAAATCACCAATATTTCAAATACTCTTTTCGTCTCTGAAAAAGAAGGGGAGGAACTAGTTAGCCTTCCACCGGGCATTGAACCTCTAGTCCTGTGGCAACAAGAAGAGGAGCTTGATGGAGCTGATAATTTGGTAGCCATTGTAGTGGATCCTTTGCTTGTTCGTTTTCTCAGGCCCCACCAGAGGTAAAATTAGTATTTTTATTATTTTTCGGTTTCTTTACACTGGTCTTTCAACTTAGGAAAATATGCTTATAAATTTATTATTAGTTGGAAGGTTGCTCCATTTGTTCCACAGGATATGCTTCCTTTAGTTGGACATGATACTTTGGTATCTAGTATTTCTGAAATCGGTTTCACGACCTTGATTGAAATTTACCATGTTGGTGCTAGCAGACATGTGCTTGCTCATGTTTATTCCTTTTTAGAGTATTGACTATTGAACCCATAGGGCTAAATGCCCTTTCACATTAGGTCATGTTTTTTATTCTCACTCCCATAATGTTAAGACTTCATAGAGATATAGAGAGTAAAAAGCATGTAATATGAACCATTTACCTATGTATTTACATAGGGATAATTCCTATCTTGCTCCACATTTTCCACCAAACAAGCTTCCATCCCATTCCTCGCAATATATTGTTTTATGTTTTTTAATGCCCTTGTTCATTTTCTCGGGATTACTGAAGTGCTATTTGGTAACTTTTCTTATGCAGAGAAGGGGTTCAATTCATGTTTGAATGTGTTTCAGGATTAAACAGTGCTGCCAATATTAATGGTTGCATTTTGGCCGATGATATGGGGTAAAATTTCCATCCTGGCAGCTTGGCTGTTTGCTTGATTGTTTAGTGCATTCCGTGTGATATTTTCTGGGGTGCTGTTTAAGGTTGTTACTTTTTTGCAGTCTAGGAAAGACTTTGCAGTCAATCACGTTATTATATACACTTATTCATCAGGGTTTTGATGGGGAACCCATGGTTAAGAAGGCATTAATTGTCACCCCTACCAGCCTTGTAAGTAATTGGGAAGCAGAAATAAAGAAGTGGGTTGGAGGTAGAGTTCAGCTTATTGCTCTGTGTGAAAGTACTCGAGATGATGTTGTCTCCGGGATTGACAGTTTCACCCAACCTCGCAGCCTTTTACAGGTACTTTATCATGCCTTTTTGTCTTTTCTATATGTCTATGATGAGTGACGTTATGAAGTAATTTGTTTGATATTCTTTCAGGTTTTGATTGTTTCCTATGAAACATTTCGAATGCATTCGTCTAAATTCAGCCATGATGGATCATGTGATCTTCTCATATGCGATGAAGCTCACCGACTGAAAAATGATCAGACATTGACAAATAAAGTATGATGCAGATTTATGTCTTATTTCTGACCTATATGTTTTTGATGAGTTCTGTTTTCTTTGATGATGAGAATCTTAGATTTTTGCCTCAGGCATTGGCTTCTCTCTCATGCAAGCGTCGTGTCCTTCTGTCAGGTACTCCAATGCAGGTGAGAGCTACTCTTTCATTGTTCTGGAATTCTATATTCTTAATAGTTTCATTTGCTCAAGATCTAAATTTTTTCTGCTACTCACTCTCTCCACCGTATGATAATATTCAGAATGACCTAGAAGAGTTCTATGCAATGGTTAACTTTACTAATCCAGGAATATTGGGAGATGCATCATACTTTCGACGGTACTATGAGGTGAATTAACGTCCACAGTTTTTGAGAAATATTTGTTATGTCCTAAATGATCATAGTAGCATCGATATACTTTTTGTGTAGCATGTACAAAAATGTTGGCGAAGTTATAATTACTGAAGTAACTGAGATAAGTGGGGCTTTTGTTTTATTGGCTTGAATTATACTTTATTGTCTTGACTTGAAGTATATTTTATTGTTTTACAAAATAACAGCCCAGTATAGCGGTACTGGAATTACTTTTACTCTAAATTTTGTTTATTTCTTTGAATTGATTTGTGTAACTTAAAATAGAATTTCTTCGAAGCCTTACCATCGGTTTGACATGTTTATTCTAATCTGGACTTTAATAATGTGTATGAAGACTCCTATCATCAGTGGTAGAGAACCGATGGCTAGTGAAAGTGAGAAGAAATTAGGTGATGAGCGTTCTGCAGAACTAAGTGCAAAAGTCAATCAGGTTTTTTTTTCTTGAAATATATTGTGTCCGCAAGTTGGATTATTTTTCTCCCCCTAACCAATTCAATTGTTTGTAAGAATCAACATAAATGCTTTTTTTGCAGTTTATTCTAAGAAGAACAAATGCACTTTTATCTAATCACTTGCCACCAAAGGTATGCCTTCTTCACATACCAAGTGAATTTCTTAGAGACTGCTCAATGTGTTGAAATGTGTCTTTGAACTTTTACAAGTTCCACCTGTTACTTTGTTGTTGAATGCCAAATTCATCGTATTCGTTTCCTTTTGTGGGGGATGGTAGCCTGGCTTGCTCATCTTGTTGATAGGGTATCACCGAAAACTCTATACTTTGAACAGAAAATTACATCTACTTTCTGGACTCACTTCAGAATAGCTTAGCAGTAGCAGTAACATTCGTATATATCAGAATCATATTTGATAATCAAATTTAATACCCTCTAATTGTATATGTGCTTGCAGATAGTTGAAGTTGTTTGCTGTAAGCTGAGTCCTCTTCAATTACAATTGTACAACCACTTCATACGTTCAAAAAATGTACATTCTCCCTTTGTTTATGTTAATTATGCTTTTTTCTTTCACGATGAGCAGTTGTGTCAAGTATAAAAGCTTAATTACATGAATTGTCAAGACTTATCTCAATTTTGTTCTTGTCTTCTTTACAGATCAAACGAGCAATTACTGAAGAAATTAAGCAATCAAAAATCCTGGCATATATTACAGCACTTAAGAAGCTCTGCAACCACCCCAAGGTACAACAGTATTGGTGGATAGTTTCTTCACCTATGTTAATTTTCCTTTTCAGTTTTCTTCTTGGTTACAGTGTTGACGCTGAACTTCTGAAACTGGCGATTGGTTTTCTGTACATTACAGCAAAGCCATCTTATCATTAAACATTATAAAACAATCTAGCCTGATGGGGTTGTGTTTAATCTTGGAGAGCTCTGCTCTCGAAATTACTCTTTTCAATGTCCTTCCCTATCTTTTTGCCCCTGATGTTTAGATCTTACTAGTGTTCTCATGGAAGTCAATTTTGGTTGAAGCTTATATATGATACCATAAAAAGTGGAAGCCAGGGAACCTCAGGATTTGAGGACTGCTTGCGCTTTTTCCCTCCTGAATTGTTTTCTGGAAGGTTAGCCATAACTCACTTTCCTATAACATTTTTTCCTCTTGTCTACGTTTTGAGTAATATTTTGGAGTCCTATTTTTGTTCTGTCAGATCCGGCTTTTGGACCGGAGGTGATGGGGCATGGGTTGAACTGTCTGGAAAAATGCATGTCTTAGCCCGGTTGCTTTATCAATTGCGTCAGAACACAGATGACCGGATTGTCCTGGTCTCAAACTACACCCAGGTACAGTTAAGTGAAATACGTATTGAATCTATTACCTGGGCTCTTTTTTACTCGTTATGTGTTGAATATACAATTTCTGATTCTTCAGACACTTGACCTGTTCTCTCAACTGTGTCGAGAGAGAAGATATCCATTTCTAAGACTTGATGGAACTACGTCAATTAGTAAGAGGCAGAAGTTAGTAAACCGTTTCAATGATATGTCGAAGGTACACGATTCGGATTATTTTATTTTTAAGGCATTATAAACGAACTCCGTTTATGAAACAAGCTATACTGATTATTCTGCAGGATGAATTTGCCTTTCTCTTGAGCAGCAAGGCTGGTGGTTGTGGGCTCAATTTGATAGGTGGCAATCGATTAGTCTTGTTTGATCCGGATTGGAATCCTGCTAATGACAAACAAGTAATCACTTACCAAAACAAACATACTCATTTTTTTTTCTAAGGCACGCTGGGCATTTTTTCTGTTTAAAATAAAGGTTTTTTAAATTGATGTGCAGGCAGCTGCCAGAGTCTGGAGGGATGGGCAAAAGAAAAGAGTTTACATCTATAGATTTTTAAGTACTGGAACCATTGAAGAAAAGGTTTTGTAAAAGCAGCAGCATAGCACTGCTATCACAACATTTCCCTCTTTTACGTGTTTAAAGATATTCCGTCTCTCTATTTACATAGAGAAGAAAGGCAACGGCGCTTGTGAACTAATCTGAGGTTCTGCAGGTGTACCAGCGCCAGATGTCAAAAGAAGGGCTTCAAAAAGTTATCCAGCAGGAGCAAACTGATGGAACCAAGTCACAGGTACCCATGCTGACAGTCTGTCCCCTTGTTCCCCGAAAAGCATTCCAAATTCCAATGTCTAAACACCAGTATATTATCAACAGGGGAACTTGCTCTCAACAGAAGATCTGCGGGATCTTTTCACATTTCACGAGAATGCCAAGTAAACATCTCTGCTTATCAGTTTTTTCTGTAATTTTATAAATGCATAATTATCTGCATCCATTGGATAGCACTCTAAAATGAGTGGATGAAGAAAACAATACGCCGCCTAACGATACTTTCACTATGAGCAAATGATCATTTCAGTTTTGAGCTTTCACCTTTTTATCTGAATTGTTTTCTGTCAATTATTGTCAGGTCCGAGATTCATGAAAAGATGAGTTGCATCCGGTGTCAAAACAACGAAACAGTGCTAGATGATATGCCTGGTAAAGGAGAAGCGGAAGAAGGTGCCAGATCAGCAGATGAACGGTGTCATTCAGATCCAGAAGATATAGGAGGTTTTGCTGGCATTTCTGGATGCTTGCATAAGTTAAGGAGCTCAGAGAAACAGGTTTCCTTAGCTTACTTTGTCAATTTGGTTCTAAGCTTATATGTTGAATTACCTTTTCTCATTGGGCATTTTCTTTTTCTTTTTCTTTTATTTTTTGCCAGGTAGGAACTCCTTTGGAAGAGGATTTGGGTAGCTGGGGACATCATTTTTCGGCAGCTTCAGTTCCCGATACCATGTTTCAAGCTTCAGCTGGAGAGGAGGTATTAATACCATACAGTGACTATATAAAAATTCATTACACACTATTTTACATAGGTCTCATATTTTCTCATGTTTTGCAGGTGACATTTGTTTTCACAAACCAAATAGACGGGAAGCTCGTGCCTGTTGAATCTGTGCAAACCCCCAAGACACAAAAACTCGAGGGAAGTAAAAATGAGTACAGTTCAAAGGAGAACACTAGACAAAGGTCCACATTTCAATCCCCACAGCAGTCACTACAATCGCCACCGAATGCTAGTTCTGCTCAAAGCAAGCTTCTAAAGCCTTTGCAAAGGGCAAACTTTAAATCTGTTACAAGTTCTTCAAAATGCGCACTACAGGAGACCTTAAAGCGAAAACCTTCTCTTGGATTTCAATTACCCCAAAAGAGATTGTCGCCCAAACCTATAGACGATGATGATTTTGCTTAATGTTTTGGAGAGCTAAGATGTCAATTATTTTTCTCTTTTTACCTACAGTTTCTTTGATTCAAGAGAAAATGATCCAGGACCCAGTTGGATTGTAATCTTCGGGTTCTGCATTTCCATTAAATCTCAGTGAATTTGTGTATAAGTTGAGGAACTTTGAATGTTTGTTGTAACTAAATCTAACGGGGCCGAAGGGAAGCCCGAGTTGTTTCAATTATTACAATTTGTTTCATAACTAAGAAACTGTTTGTATATGTACAAATTGAGAAGAAATCGATCAACAGATATACAGTGAAAGGAAATAGGGCTGCACAAAAAAACAGAGAAAGGAAAATAGATCCAGAACCGGTCACGTGCTTGACAAAAAAAATTCAAAAAATTCAATTCGGATTAGCATGCGCTTGATCTGGTATTGATTTGTTAGTAACTATAATTTTCAAGCTAAGTTTCGGATTGGTAGAATGTAATCCGGAATCGGACATATCCGAATATAGGTTTGCACCAGTCCAACCCGGATATAGGCTTGAACCGGTTTGATTTAGATATAGGTTTGGATCGGGACCAATTTAAAATAATTTATTTTATTAATTATTTTATATATATTATAGATGCATATTTATGTAAATAATACTTCATCCGTCTAACTTATATTATTCAAAACGAGGAATTTAAATTTTTATAACAATCATAAGTTCAACTACTTTAAATCATTAATTACTTTTGTATTTACCCTTACCATATTTAATGGATGGCATGAGATTTGGAGATATTAAGTACTATAAACCTAATTAAATGAGGCAATTTAAAAAATTTACAAAATTTAGAAAGTAGATAATTTTTAAACGTCCCAAAATAATAAGAGGGACTAAATAAGTTGAATGGAGGGAGTATACAAAATATAATCAATATACTAATCATGGTTAGAACATTTGTTTTCAAAAAATAAAAAAAAAAACTATTAAGTTAAGTTGTTTTGTACAAAATCCTACAAAGATACATAATGAGAAATTATAAGGATTTTTGTTTAAAGAAAAATACTATTGTGATGCTCGTTTTGTTTTGGGGAAAATAATACTAGTAGAATACTTATTTTGTAACAAGTTCTATTACAATGTTTCATTATTTTGGTTAGGTTGCTTTATAACTATATAGTTTTCTATAAAATTTGTTTCTAATTAATACCTATTGATATAATGGTTATGTTTAAAGTTTGCACGTAACTAATATATATTGATGTAATGGTTATATTTTGTTAAAATTTGAAAGTTGATTAGATCAATTTAGAACAAAATTTTAGAACATACTCATGAAACTGAAAATCGGGCCGAAACCGATCCGAACCGTAGAGGACCAAACCGATTTGAGTTGAAATTTAGCTAATTGGTTCCGATCTTGAAAAGTAATGACCGTTCCAAAATTGATTGGTCCTGGATCGGGGATGAAATCAATTTGATTTAGACCATATACACTTTCTAATTAAAAGTAATTAACTCGAATGACGAGATCTTGATCAATTTTGAGAAGAGGAAGGGCGAGCAATACTCATTTTTAAAATTCAGTGATGAGTAACCTTTCTAAATTTAACAGATGACATACTTTCACTAAGTCATGTCCCTGGCATCTTAATTAACTATCAGCCGGCAATCTTACTATGGCTAATACTTTGAGCTCTTATTTTTTACCTTCTATTAAGAATTTCCGGCTATGAGATTATCCAGATGGCTACTTTTTGGGGACCTGACTTTAGTTAACTGATTCTGTGTTCGAGATTTAATTTTATTAATCATGACATTTTAACGTGTTAGTTAAAAAATTCTAACATGTATATTGCCTTGACTAACGAGTGGGAAATTATACCTTATAAATAAATTAAAGAAATAAGTACAACCTATTAATTAGCTTTTGTCCGGAATTTTATAAGTCCGTTCAATGAATAAATGGGAGAGACATCATGATCTACAAGTTTTAGTTAAAAAGGTTAATAAAAAAAATTAAAATGTACGGTGTACCTCGTACAATTTGAGGTACCCATCAAATAACGAAAGTGGGTATCTAAGTTAAAAACATATATATATATATATATATATAAAGTAACGAATAACTTTTGGATTATATATATATAATTTAAAAATAAAAATTTAAGAGCATTTTTATAATTATATAGATTAAATTATATTTCTGTAGCCAAAAACTATATGTCACGGTTATACTATTTTTATAGTATTAGGAAACTTTTACCCATCAAATAATATCTTCGGAATTTAGAAATTGAAAATGAATGGTAAGTATAATAATATTAAACTCTGTGACATTTATTATTTTGGGCCCTATTATTTACGTCCTGCATTTAATAAGTTTTCAACTTTTGATGTGACATTTCTATCATCTCGTTGCTAGTACTATATGTCAAGATGAAGTGTGACGCTCTGTATTGGGTCCCAGGGTTCTTCTGTTGTTGAGAGTGAGCCACAGAATGCTGTTTTTCACTTCTTACCCATAAGATCTAAATTCAATTGTTCAATTTTTTATAATTATAATTTTAAAAAAATAATAATATTATTGCAAAAATCTAGACTATTGAATTTAAATTTTGCGGCTCAGAAGCGAAAAAAAACGCAGGCACTCAATGGACCCAGGATGCCTGTTTCTCAAAGTGAGCAGTAGGATGCTACTTCTCACTTTTTGAGCCGCAAGATCTAAATTCAATTGTCCATATTTTTGCAAATGATAGTTTAATAAATAAATAAATAATATTATAACAAAAATTTGGAGCATTAGATCTAGAAGCTGCGCCTCGGAAGTGAGAGCAAGTAGTCCTCTATAATGGGATCCAAGGTTCTTACTGCTCAAAGTGAACAGCAGGATGCTGGTTTTCACTTCTAAACTGCAAGATATAAATTCAATTGTTCAGATTTTTGCAATTTATAATTTAAAAAAAAGTAATATTATAATAAAAATCTGAATTATTGAATCTATATCTTGCGGCTTAGAAGTGGAAAAGAACATCTTGGTGCTCAAAACTTGGGCTCCTCCAAAAATGTCAGTAAAAACCGTACAAAATCATTAACAAAGTTATCATAAAATAGCTCCAATCCATTCTGTACACAGTGAACCATATTTTAAAAAATATATGGGTAAAAATCAAATAACCATAGTGTACTATGAGTCATTTATGAATAGTTATTATGTATTTAATTTTTTACAATTAACCATTACGTGTTATCCAAATTTTTTAATTGATCATAAAAAATTATTTAATTTATTTCAATCGATCGCCAATACTAGTTATTTTATTGACTTATATATCGAAAACTCTTTCTCAAATTGTTCACATGATTTTAATTATAATTGTGATTTAAATTAACCACCAATGTCACTTAAACATAAAAATAAATAAATAATAATAACTCTCCCAAGCATCAAACCTAATTGCTAGCAGGGCTACAAACATCTCATAATTTTTTAGTGTAATTTTTTTTCTTCAGATCAACAATTTGTACGGAAAATGATGATTGTGGCCAATTGAAAAAATTAAATAATACATTAATGTCAATTGCAAAAAATTCAAATTCTAATGTGACTATTTGTAAATGACCTATAATATATGGTGGTTATTTGCTTTTTATCAAAAAATATTATATAGTGCTGGCATTTTTATGCTATTTCCATATAAAAGTATGTTTCGAAATTCAACTTGATAACTACCTTATTTGTTTGCAATTTATAAGCTTCAATTTTTCAGTTTTTTTGCTTAAAAATTGAACAGTATTTGGTTGTTCTGCTTTTAACCTAATTTTTTTTTTTTTTTGCTGATTCGGCCTAAACAAGCAGTAAATTTTAAGCTAGATGTGCCCAAATTTTTTCTTAAACTGAAATAAATAATCTTATTTACTTAAAAAGTACAACCAAATAAACCCATAATTTATGTTTTTAAATTCACAAGAGTATATTATTTTATTTTATTTTTTTGTTGTAAGGTGCTTTTCGTAAAGTTTAAAATTGAAAGATATCCAGAAAAAACTTGAATTATCCGTGGACCGTGGATAATGAGGGATGTAATAATATGCACTTTTAATTAGATTCCACGTGAATTCGGATTTTTTTTATTATACGTATTAGTGAGAATTAAATGAAAAAAATTGAGAATTTAAACATATTTGTGCTAAAACAACAAATATTGTTAGTGTCATTAAAACGTATCAAAATGCCATATTTGTGTTATAATTTATATGTGTTTCATTATTTGTCGTGTCTTCGATATTTAAATGAGATTAGTGTCATTTATTGATGAAGTTTTGTCATCTGTGGTCAATATTTTTACCTGAAAAAACCAACTAAAATTTAAAGGACAAGGTATTAATGGTAAAGTTGGGGAAATTGATTAAACAGAATGATATTGTGAAACCCCCAACATCTTGCAAGGTCCCACTTGAGCTTTCATATATTTTCAGTAGGGGAGAGCAACGGTATCCGATCCGAAATTGATTACCTGAATTATCCAGTCTTTTTCCCTCCTACCCGAATCCGATCCGAACCCAAAATATCCGAATAATCCCTAAACTTTGAACCCAGCTTGAAATACCTGAATAAGCCCTAAACCCTAAAC
>MKEJ01019654.1:0-10000 GCA_001753735.1 Embelia ribes
ACAAAACACCCATGCTTTGGCGCCTGGTGCAACGGCTCCTGGTGCAACAGCAAGCACCAGTTTTGGGGGGATGGTGATTTAATAGCAGTGGGCGGCAAAGTAGCTTTGTTACCTATTCCATTAGGAACCGCTGGTCCATCACATTCATGCATTTACGATTCATGTGACGGTATTGATACTTCTGAAAGGCGTTGACGGGATGGATGCAACAAAGCCAGTCTCAGATTCTGATTCGACTGAGAAGAAAAACAGGAACGCCTTAACTCAAACTATAGGGCGAACTCGATACGAGACCGATAACTGATAAAAGGCCTTCTCTCAAGCTGCGAAGCCTTAGCTCCAAGAACTCCTAAGTCGTGGATATTGCACAGCAGATGTTGAAAAGAGCGGTTGTAGATCAATAGCAGCGGATTTAGTTCAATGCCATGCGAATGCCTACTTCATGCCCTTCTCATTTGATCTCTTTCCCAAGCGTGGAAGAGGACTGATTCTATCGAAATACGTATAAGAAATAGATTCTTTACTTAAATACTGTAGGCACTTAGCTGCATTATTGGGCTTGTCTTCATTGGCATCACGCTACGCCCATGGCTTGATGTTAACTGTCCTAACTTCTCTATTCTGGGTGCTTTGGTATGCGTCTTCATTCACCTACCTTCGGAGAACAAGCTAAACTCCAAATTGTCACTGAGACCAATCTTAGTATAGAATGGAACACGATTATTAAAGAGATGCGCGGAATCGATAAAAAATTCTCGCCTTATCTTCATTCTCTATTGATTGGTCTATCGCGATGTAGAGCAATAATGAAAGAAGAGTGGGAATGTGGGCTTCCATTGGGTTGTCATCTAGCTAGGGCTATTTGAACTAGTTGAAAAAGGCTTTATTCGCCCTTCTTTTGTCGTGGGCGTGGGAAAAAAAAGACCATTCGAGAAGGTCAAGTCACCTAGTACTACTTACTTTGCAGCGCTTACTTTAATAACGACAAGGGCAGGTAGACATTTCAAGCCCCCGCACTTGGAGGCTTCCCACCCTGCTAGGGAGAGAGAGCTTGCAAAAGATAATGGAAAGAAGATTGAAGAGGAGGACGATTAAGCTGCACCCAGACAAATATCTCAATATGGGGGTTCTTAGTGGCCTCGCATAAACATCGACGGGCAATGTTAAAGGTACTCCGTGAGATTGAGGTTCCAATCGATGCGTCTCCTGAGAAAGTAATTGCTTTGCTCTCTACCACTAATCGCAGTGCTATCACATTCACTGTGATGACCGAGGGGAAAAACCACACAAAGGCACTGTATGTTACTGTTGAATGTAAAAGGATCAGGATTCCGATGGTACGATAATGGATCCGCCATTAATGTGTGTCCTTTGAGGGTGGCAAAGCGTCTAGGGTTGAGCTCTCAAAATCTGACTCCATCTACTCAGATTGTGAGGGCATACGACAACACTAAGAGGGAAGTGGCGGGAGTTTTGACTGTCTAAGCAAAAGTTGGGCCAGTGGTTGCGAATGTTGAATTCCATGTGCTAGATATCCCTGCTTCTTTGAATCTGTTACTGGGTAGGCCATGGTTACATGGTCTTTGGGTGCTTTTCCTTCTTTGTTACACCAAATGATCAAGATGCCAAGAGATGGGGGAATTCTTACTATCCATGGAGATGCTGATAGGGAGACAGCTGTATTAGAGGTGAAGGATGACAATGCAGGATTGCATCTAACCGGGTTCCAGTTTTTTAATGCTATAGAAAAGGTGCCTCTGGATTTGGATCCGTATGCAAATCATTACGTGGTTCATATGATGAAAGAGATGGAACCTTTCATTGCCTTGACTTTCTTCTTTTCTTTTAGTAATAGTGATAATGAATCAATTAGGTTCAATTCCTCGATTGATGGAACCAACCATCGGATCTTTGAAGCTAGAATTGAGAATCACCCTCTTGTATTGAGTAAGGGGATTCGGTTTTCATCAACTGGTTCAACAAGTGCTTGACCTGGTCCCCTCCTTCCTAAGGTCTTTGCTTAGTGCTTTCGAATCGGTATAGCCTAGCCATCGACGATTAGATCAACGCCTTTAAAGATGTCCAAAGACCAGACTATGTATATTGAATCTCTATGGCCTTTTTCGCATGCTCTTTAGGCTTCTTTGGCACATGGCTCCGCTACGACTCATCAACCAAGGGACTGATGCTTGCCTGACGTTCTGATGGCCAGACTCCTTGCCATATCCTTCTTTTTTTAGAAAGTTACCGACGAAACCCGACCTTCGCTCGCTTAGTGATTGAGGAGACCGGGCAGCTTCCTTAGAAAAAAAGACCAATTCTTCGTTCTGAAGAACATCTTTGATCTTTGAGTTCTGAGGCCATTCCCATTCAGGGTCATAACAAGCTGTTGAAGACATCAAATCCAGTAAAGCATTCGCCATGTTCAAGCTAGGAAGAGGAGCGCTTACTCTTGTAATTGAAGCAGTTCCCGAATCCGCTCTTAGGACAACTAGGCTTCTTTGCGCAATTGAATCAATAGTTAACCCACGCACAAAATAGGCAGCTTGAGAAGAAGCTCTAAGCCTTGACGCTCTTAGAATTAAATTCTCCTATCCGGTGTGATTGAATCACTAACCGCTGTGAGAGTCAGCTTCTTCAATCCTTTGAAACTAAGGAAAGTCAAGTGATAGCCGAGACCCAAAGATCTCCTATTTTGATGCTTAAAGAGAGGCAAGGGTCCAAAAGGGAGTGGCATAGGCACAACCCGAACCAACTATCAGTATAGTAGCCGGACGGGGCATGGAACCCTTTAATTTAATAAGGCGAAGCGAGCTTTGATTACGCGAACCAAGGCCTGTGCAATAGGCCCAGTGATTGGTAATAGCCAAGGGAAGAAAGACCATATGAGACAGAACGATCTACAGTCCAAAGCCTGTGCTGTGTGTGCAGCATCCCTGTTCATAAAGTAATATTTCGAGGCAATGCAATTGTCCTTCGCACAACTTAACGCATCATTTTGATCGACTACCGCTAACCGCTTCTGACAGCTGCTTTTTCTTCCTTCTCTTCCCGGTAAACAGTGATTACCGCTCCTCACTCAAGCAGTGAAGTAGCCGAACCGCTGTAACCATCACCGCAGCTGCTGGAACTGGTTGTTTCGGTCGAGATCTAGATTAGATTCTTAGAGTAGTGATCGAGAGCCTTTTATATTATCATCTGGAACTGCGGCAGCTCCTTTCTCGTTTTTAGGTCCACAACCAAATTCGTTCAAATTTTACTATCTCCCTTACTACTTCCGCTTTGAACTCCTACCTCTATTGCGTCAAGTGCCGCTAGTGAAGAAAGCTCACTCTTGAGCCTTTCTTTCGTTGTTTTGAGCAGTTCGCGTGAAGGCTTTGGAAGAATCCCATTTCTTCCGATGGTTCACTTGGCATCTCCGCATCCGGATTTGCTCTTCGACCCCATGCTTCTCGCGCAACTTCTCCATCTTTCTTGCTTCCCGTCACCACTTAGCTTGAACTGGATCTCGATACCCTTCCTTCATCTATAGGGCATTCCGACTCTGACTGGAACTAGGAGTCCTTCACAAGGGACTCTTCTATCTGACTTAGCTGAGGTTACCGACTGTGCTCGGTAGGACTCTGTCGCCCCTTTATTGAGAGCGGGTTTACGAGCTTGCTCAGATACATTAATCGAAGACTAGGAATTAGTTCATAAGAATTAGCAGGGAGAGACCCCATTTACTTAGCGGAATCTAATGTGCGATCAACTTCTAAAGTGAGATGTTAGGGTAGCGAGCGTAGTCTTTTTATTCCAGATTGAAGGTTCAAGCTGCATCAAGTAGAATCTCAGCCCGAAAGCCATCCTAGCGGAATAACTCTAAAAGAAGTCCGAGTTCAGCTCTTCGGGGCATCCCATTTGACAAAGCAGATTAGTAGCTTAGTGAGTCAGTTGGAGAAGTCGCCGGAATCCCTATCTTTTCTTTTCGATATCGAGAGTTTTGGTAGGGTGGGACCAAAAGCTCTAGTCGAAGGAGATTGCATCCAGCTATAGAAGGGAAGAAAGGGCTCATTCGATGGCTTGGACTAAGCGAGTGCAAAAAGAAATCTACATCGATGATGATAGGCTTGCTCTTCTATCTTCCAGTAAGGCTGCTGAGCCTTACCTAGGGCGATAGAGAATACCGCTCTGTGGGTTCAGAGTTCCTGTCTACCTAGATGGAAAGGTTAGCATCCTCATTTTACGAAGGGGAAGCTGCCAAAGATATTGGTTTTTCCTCTCCGCCTATGGCCAAAAGCTAGCAAGCCCTTTTTGCCTGAAGATCAGTCCCAATAGGTATGTGAGAATCTTTGCCCCACATGCATTCCCCCGCGGGAGAGGGCAGGGAGTCTTCCTTTCCCTCGTCTAAGGTGTTATACCTCTCCAGAGCGTCGCATAAGTTCGTCCATGCTTTATCCTTTTCCACCTCAATTGCCGGATCGACGCCCTTCTTAATATCTGGACTTGCATTCATCGAATCCGTGCTTTCCTACGTAGCGAATGCGAGGCTACGCCGATTGAGGATAGAGCTTGGACCGGGATGTGGAAGAAGGGCACAAGAGAAGAAGAAAGGAGGTCCTTCGCGCAACCAGGGATCACTCGTAGAAGCAGCATCTTTCTCTTTTGGAAAGGTTCGCACCTTTCGCTCGAACTAGAACGCCTTGCCTGGTATACCCGTTATCCCCGGCCTATGAAAGGAATACGCTGGATTTTGAATTGGTCTTTTCCATGAGATCTGATAAAGAATTGGAATCGTACCACGAAATAGCAAATCCTGTTCACAAAAAAGCAGGAAATGGTGTTCTTGTATTTGGCAGACGCGGTAACGAAAGAACCTGATCGGTGGGTGAGCCAAGCCAAATAGTTAGAAGAGAGGGTGCCGTATAAAGCATGAAGCGTATTACCCGTTGGTGAAGTGGGAGAAGCTCTTCCCCATTCGACCAGTGCAAGGGTAGACGCCCTAGGAGCGATCGGTCCCGCGACTAGTATTGAAAGAGCCGGCTAAGAAATGGGCTAAAAACCAGGGTAAGCATCCACATAGGGAGGTTCCGGTAACCCTTAAAGACAGTACCTTAGAGCTGAAAGGTGGGTCTAGAAGCTCTTCAATTCTCAAGTGAGTGGGGCGCCCTTCCCGAACTAGTAATCAGGAAGAGGAGAGGAGAAAGAGATCGTAGGCTGAACCCCCTACTGCTACCCTTTCACCGCTCCCCGTAAAGAAAGATTCTTTCATGGCATAAGGGGAAGTCCGCCTCCTTCCTTCTTCCTTTATATAGGCGCTTAATCAGATCATAAAGGACTGTTAGGCAGTAGACTATAGAGATGACATATCTTCAGAGGTTTCAGCAGCGGAAACTCCTCTCTTTCGTTCAGCTTCCCTTTCCTTTTTGTTCTGGTCAGCTCATAAACTAGCCCTATTTGCCCTTAGGTAAGGGAGCATCTTATGGCTCTCTATGTTCTTCTACAAAGATGAAGTGGACAGGGATTCACAAGGGCCGGTTAGAGCGGCACAAGAGTCATCGATTGGTCCTTTTTCTTCGTTCTATGTGGACGACGGGCAGCGACAGCCCGGTTCTTATTACTCGCCTCGACTAATTCATAGAAGGTCCTCTGAGCATCTTCACCTTCTGGTGCCTCAAGCGCAAGAGCTGCATCTTCTTCTCTTGTTCGCCAGCAACAACTCGCCACCTTCAGAGCCCACATTCCTACTCGCGGGGTAGGTTAGGGTAGGAGAGCGAGAAGACGAGCAAACAACGGCCGATGCCGGTTCCGCGCTGGGTAAAGAACCTACTCTTGACTAATATGCGTTCTTCGAGCCTATATCGATCCTAGGGATTGATTTTGAGAATAGTTAGAGTACCTCGCCACTGATCCACTTCTGAGCAAAGGTTCTATCCCGGAACCATTAAGTGAGGCTACAATAGTAGAATGATTGGTGAGGCTTTCAACAATAACAGCTGCTCGATGTCTTGCTCGGTGCCGACCCGATCAAACTGGGCCCTTGCAAAGATGGTCTTCTGGCGTACCACGAGCTTTCATCTGATGTAATTCTTCGTCTCAGAGAGATCCCTGATCGTATAAATATCGTATAAATGAATAAGGCAGTCTTCTCTTTGTTCGCAACTCATCTCTTTGGTCAATTGCTATCCCTTTCATTCCATTTTCTATGTCCGAGCTGGCGGCATGGCTAACAAATCATAGGAAATTACAACTCAAAACCGTAATAACAGCCCTAACCCTATGGCAATCCTTCTATCTCAAATGCTGTGTTAAGGATCCAGTCTTTTCGGGCTTTTTGTTTAGAATCGTCAAAGAACTTAACTTCCACGAGATACCAAAAAGGAGAAATTGCCATACTGTCTCGGAGACGGGAGAGGATCTATTTTGGACCTAAGATTATTGAAGTGGCAATGGGCCTTGTCCTGGAGATAGAGTCCTCTTTTTAAGGGCGGGTCCCCCTGAATGATATGGTTTTTCATACTTCATTGGCTGGGCTGGGAACTCATCTTGGTAAGCAGGGTCTAAGTAAAGCTGGTACTTCCTGGAAAGGAATACCCCATAAAAGGGAGAATAGATCCTCGGCCGTATGGTTCTCTCGAAGTCAGCTAACCCTTTTAACTTAACTTAATTTCCTAAAGAAGAAAGGTAGTTTACCAGCTCTGAAGTCCAAGGTATGAATAGGGATCTCTGGTAGTATTACAAAGAGTTCAGTCAAGTCTGGAGTTAGCGGCGAGGTCGTTTACGGGCTCTCTTTTGAGATGAGGCTCCTTGTTCTCTTGTTCGAGGTGCTACACTATAAGAGAGTCACTATCGGATGATTGTCAAGAACTATCAATGTTAACAGGCTCTCCCCCTTCTTCCTTCTACGCTACCTTGGCCGTTGGAGAGCTAGGTTGAAGTCTAGCTATAGCAGCAGACTCATCAAAAAGCTTCTTTCCATTGGGACTATTAGCTTAAGAAGTTGAATAGGTTGACGAAATCCGAGGATCCATTCCAAGAGCCAATGCTTCCTGCGGCATATCTGGAGTACCTGGCAGCAGAAATGAAAAGGCGGGCACGGATCCAATAGATAAGGGCCAGCCTTTTCATTTGATTGAGTAGTAATTCCTATTGTTACATCCCTTTCATTAGTTGGTAGGTCTAGTTATTTTATTCATGTAATTCGCAAGTCGGTAACTCTTGCCATAAATCTTTTACCAAACCGTCTGTTCTTATCTATGTGATTAGTTGGTCATTCCATGCTAGGACAGGGGGATACTTCTTAACTATATCCCAGTGTCTTGTACACCATCTGGTAAATCACATAAGAAATACCATTCCCCGATGAGCCCTTTTCCACAGCTGTTGATGCTACGATACCGATCACAGACTTAGTTATAAGTCGTAGTTCTGATTTGGTCTTTGGTAGTAGTCGACAACCCATCTTCTTTGTTCGGATTTTCCTTCCGCACTGGTGACGACCGAGAAAGCATGAAGAGACCATGTGAACGAAAATTCAGAACAGAAGTGGGAAAAAGGCCCTTTCTAGAGGTTGTCCATCTATGAATTAGTGATCCGGGCATCTTACGTATAAATTCGTGCTCAAAGTATGGGCTCTTGCCCTCTCTCCATAAAGGAAGAATAAGCCAAGACATTAAGTCAGTAGCTTTCACTAGCAGTTTCTCCTTGCCCCTATGTACTTGTAGGCTAAAACTAATCGGCTTGATGGAAATTTTCTGATTCAATAGCTATAGCTGCGGATTCTGTAACAGCTGCAGATTCGTCGAGAACATCTGCCCGTGGCTATCTTGACTATTGATTGATCCTTGCTTATCTCGTATATTGACTAGAGGCATATTCGATTGCAGTTCCTTCTTGCGGGCATATTAGTAAATCAGGTTAATCCCGAAAGGCCTATTCGATAGCTGCCTAAGAGAGCATTCGTGCAAAGAGAACTGCGCATTCTCGAACAAGGGATTCGTCGAAAAGACTATCAGTTGATTCTCCAAGAGTAGTACCTAAAATAAAAGGCATTCCCTCGAGAATCTTCTTTCTGAGCCTGCCCTCTATCGATTGGGGAATCACTAATGTCTCCCTCTTAGTTGTCCAGTCTACTTACTTCTCCACTTCACTCCGCTATCATAGATTTTTATACATTATCTTTCTGGCTGCTATCTTTCTAAGCAGGATGGGATCTTTAGTTTAGGAAGAAGATTAGCCTGATTAAAGATAGCTAAGAGATCTGCCCCTCGGATAAAGCTAAAAAAGACGATTACCACGGGTCTCTTTAACAACCCTGTCTCTATTCCCAGATTGAATCGAAGATCGGGACCAACTATGGTATTATCGAAAGAGGACAAAGGACGGCCAAGGACCAAGAACAGTCTCTTTCCTGTGCTATCAAGAAAGAAAAGAAGGAATAACGGGAGAGAGAAAGGAAATGGATTTTATTGTATTGAAGAGGTGGTTTATTTATCAATGAACACTGCCCTTTCCTCTCCTTATTGGGAGAGTGTCCAAGGACCCTTCGAAACCTTTAATTAACATTACATACAACTATCGACCGCCAGCTACCAATTCATCCGATTCCCGGCACGCGAGAGAAGTTCTCATTTCTCTCATCGGTGAAGAACGTCGACCCCGGAGAGATAAGAGCGGAACTACTTTTTCCAGGCCACCTACATCTGATCCATCTGGCGAAGAGGGTACGGAACCAATACGAGCAAGCAATCAATGCCTCCCTGGAATCTGACCTAACTGTCAATCCGGAACCGGGGGAACGTAGCACTCCCTTTCGATTATCCATGGAGTATTCCCCAGCCAGTTCCAGGCCCAGGCTTCGGCGCTTGACTAAACCTATCTTCCTCTTTGCCCACGGCATGTATTGCTCTTCTAGCCTGAGTAATATAAACTTTGGGGAAGATTACTTTCTCTTTTCAATTGCTTATGAAATGGAATATTTTCTTTCTTATGCTTATTCATCGAACTCCTTCAGTTTTCATAGAACACTAAACCTTTCAAGCGGATGATGCCCTGCTGAGACGAAATGCCATCAAACCCTTCTGTTCAATCCGTCTTCCCCACTCTATTTATCTGGAAGAAGAGGCGGTCTAATCTTAATTAGCCTTCGCATTCGCTTCTGAACTCAACTATAAGTAATCAGTACAGTTAGGCTTTACTACCGCCGGATCCTACCACCGCTTTCTTCTAAGATTTCATCTTGCCTATAACAACCAGGGTGTACTTGATTGGCTCTTTCTCGGCTTGACTAAACCAATCTATCAACCTTAATGCCCTGCCTTTCCGTAGTCCACTTCTATAATAGAAGAATGTCCGATCTCTGCGCATGAGATCTTTTTTGCTTAGTATGATGTATTAGAAGCCCCAGTCTATAAGTCACACTTTCTGCTATGTGACTACTCCCTTTGCTATGTTCCCAGGGCACAATGACTTCCTATTGCTATCTTACCTAGGGCAAGTAAGTCAACTACCTCACCACCCCGAGCAAGTCCAGCTTACCCAATTCTCCTTCTAAGACCGGGATTGGGTATTTCTGCTACGAGTATTTACACAGCTGAAGCTCCTGGGGTTCTTTCTTCTACATCACCACAAGCTGGACTGCTAACTGCTGGCCAAGTTCTACCCTTTCTTGCTCTCCTCTACCTCTCGGACAGCGAAGAGCTTCTTTTCCTCCGTTGGGGCTGGAGTTCATGATAAGTGCATCTCCAAAATAAGTACTCAGAGGAGGAAAATACGACATAGTAGCTTCTAGCCTTGGAACATAGATTCCTAGGAAGTAGCTTAGAGAAGAGAGACGTAGAAAGATAATGTGATTCTAGGTACACTGAACACGAACCAATTCTTGAAATGGATGAAAAATGCTCCCTCCTCATACCAGTTTGTGTGGTCTTAGGTAGGCTTTCTGCTCCACAAGTGGTTTTGCTTTTTTCCTGTCGAAATAAAGATCTCCGGGGCTTAGGATCAATATACTTATAATACGCCG
>MKEJ01019658.1:0-15000 GCA_001753735.1 Embelia ribes
TTTCTAGCGGGTTCGGAGCTTACCTCGAGTCTTCTAGGAAAATTGGGGCGTAACCCTCCAAGGGTTCTAATGGGTTCAGGGCTTGCCTCGAGTTTTCTAGGAAAATTGGGGCTTGACACTTTTTTTTTTTTTTACATGGTATTAAGTTATTATAAATTTTAGTTTAAATTCTTAAAATTGATAGTATCATTCTGGTACATTTATTTTTAATTTGCTTTAGTATATAAGATATGCATGCAATTCAAATAACTATGTATCAATATTGTTATTATAAAGCACTCAATTTACTTATCTGTAACTTTGTTTATCTGAATTTTAAGAATTTATGATATTTTAGATTTATCTATATTGCAATTTGAATAACTATAATTTTGTTATCGTAATACATTTGATACTTTACTATCTCTTAAAACTCCAGTACTATAGATTTTATGAGATTGGAATTTTGCTTTCTATCTAAAATAAAGATATTTTATGATTCAATAGATTATTATTCATATTTTTTATTTATTAATAATATTTTATTATGAATCTTATTTTTCAGTTTTGACGTATTTAGTTCTTTAACATCCTAATACATTTGCTACTTTACAAAATTAAAAATACCCCATCGGTATCATATTTGAATATATATCTTAAATACATTTATTTTACTATTCTACACATTATTTTAAATATTCTTAGGTTAATTAATAATATTTTATTATTTTACTTTATTTTTAGTTTTGACTTATTAAGTTCTACTTTAAATATTGAGAAATACGTACATGTTGAAACATTTCTTGATTTAATTTTTTTATATCATAGTTTCATTTTTTTTAAAGTTTAAATTTTTTTTCTATTAATATTACCCATTTATTTTTAAATTATTTTAGTATAATAAAATTGATATAAGATTTATGGTTTTTGAATTTGGTTTCTATTTAAAATTTATGTCTATTATTCTCTTTTTGTCATCCCTTTCTTTTTTTAGTTCTTAATGCGGTATCAAGTACTTTGTAAAAGTAGCACATCTTTACAAAATGTTTATGCAAGGAAAAATTTGTAATGCCTATTTGTGAAATTAAGTTCAGTCATTATATATATATATAAAATTATATTTTTATGCAACGAAAATTTGGAAAAGCCCACAACTATATTGATGTACAACTTAAAATTAATTATCGTCGTCATCATAATCAAGAGCTCAAACCTCAATAAATTGGGATAGATAAAATACAACCAAAATAAAATATCACTTGGGTTGTTAACGTGAACACCCTTAAAATTAATATAATCAATATAAATATAATATTTAATTCTAATTGGAGTTTAACACAAAATTGCATGGAATCTAACCTAATTATAAAGTAAGAAATTTACCAGTACTAAAGAAGCTCAACAGAAAACAACAAAAAGATTTAACAATAACCGGTGCATAATTGCAACTAAAAAGTATAATTATTTACTTGACTAAAATTTTTCAAATAATATTTATTGATTATATATATATTTATATTTCAATACCCCGATAAGATTGAAAACACAGTTACAAAATATGCCATGCATTGCACTAGTTACAATATGGTAAACCATAAATGATAGTGTCCCGGATTAACTTCTACAAATCATATTTTGCGATCCCAAACAATATATACGCCTCCTTTTCCGTGAAAAAAAATAGTACATAAATAGTCCCTAACAAAATATTAGAATAATGGACATAATTATATTGGCTTAATTACCGTATGTATTGGTCTTTACAACACACAACTATTTCCCCTTCTATCCGTCTTACCCATATCCGATGGGTGATATTGGGAAACTTTTTTTCCGAAAGACCTACCTTCGATGTTAGAATTTTTAGTTTCTTATATTTATTGTGAAAACTAGCTTATGAGAATTTCTTGTACTACTGTAACAATATCAAAATAAAAAAATAATCATGATAATTACTTTTTTTTTAAATGCTTTTTATTTTTTTAAAAAATTTATACTATATTTGCATTGTATGTATATTCTTAATATATACATTACTAATTTTTAAGTGAAAAATATATTTTTTACTCATTTGTTACACTGTTACCTTGTATTTTTAATGTTAAAATTTCCCTTTTCCTTGTTTTCTTTTTCATACATGACCATTTAAAGAAAATAGTTTCCTTATAAACATGTACAAATTTGCATATCTCCGCTTTAAAGGATAATAATTTACTTATACTAGGTCTCATAATTATTGAAAGCTGGATTGAAGATGAAAAATTTGTTTCTCCTATAAATCACAACTGATACCAAAACTGTTCATTTTTTATCTGAAACTTGTTTCCATAATTTAATTTTCTACTAGGAAATTGCAAAAGCAAAAAATAATTTATATTTGATTACTTTTTCTGTAATACTAATATGTTTATTATCTTATTAAAATGGTCCATTTTGAAATATTTTCAATATTTTTGTAATTACACATACTTTTTTTTTAGAAATGAATCATATATTATTTCTTTAAATATTTATAAATTTCTATACTTGTTACGGCAACTATTGGCTGATCCCCAAGCGAATGCATGGGTTGAAGACACACCCGATTAAAACCCTACAAAACCCTAAAGCCCTCTCGTCTCGCCTTTTGTATCCCCTCCAAAACCCCTCTCTTCCTTTCACTCCGCTCCTCTCTCTCTCTCTCTCTCTCTCTCTCTCTCTGCGGCGGAGATGGTGGCGGCGGCGGATAAGGGGAAGAAGCAGAAGGTGGGAGGAGAGAAAGAATTCGAGGAAGATGTTCTCTTATCCGTTGAGAAACTCCAGGACTATCAAGAGGAGCTCAACATATATATATAAGTATCTCCTATATATATATATATATATATATATATATAGTGGGTATGCAGAATTTAGTATTTGATCTGTTTGGTTGTGATATGGAAATCCCTTAAACTCTAGGGTTACGTTGAGGTATGGAGAATAGCACACACCAGATTCCCTAAAATTAAAAATAGAACTAGGTATGAACAGAAATCCCCTAGTTAAAGGGGATCACTGCTGCAAAACTCCTATTTCTAGGGATTTAATAGTATTAGATACACTGAGGAGAGTGTTTCCTTGATTTTAACCTCTAAAATTTAGGATTCAGTCTTGTTTTAAGACGTTTGATGTTTGAACTTAAGCAAAGGTCCCACTTTTGTGCCAGGCTCGAGGTGCTTTAAGGATTTACCCTTCTCACTTTCTGTAAATTACCTCTAGGGGTTTTTAATTCTATAAATCTAATATTGCTTCCATGATAAATTGATTGACATATGGTTGTCCTGAATTTGAATTCATCCGTTGTAGGTTGTGAGTTTGTTAAATGTTTGGGATGATGGTGTCTCTGATTGAAGGGAAAAACAAATTCATGTTTTCAAAAGTTTCCCTTCTCATTTAAGTGAACATTGCCTTTAGGTTTTTTTAATTTAGAAAAGATTGTTTTCTGAAGGGTTTTTAATTAAGTGAAAATAAGTGCATGTGAAACGACAGTTCCTAGGCCGCAGGACTGCTAAGACGAGTTTTGCTCTCTCTCTTTGTGATTATGTGTGTGTGTGACCAATGGCTGTGCGGAATTTTTATTTTGATTGCTTAGGTCGCGACCTTGTTAACTTTTGATATCTGGTTGAGTGAAGGAAACGAAAAAAGTTAGTGTTTGTAAGAATTTCACCACATCCTTTGCTTAGTTCAGTAAATTGCCTTGGGGGGTTTTTGCGTTTATTATGATAAGGTAGTGGTTTTTGTTTTGATTATGATGAGATAGTTTCTTGAAGGTCTTTTGTATTTGCATCATTATGTTAAGAATGCAATAACAGTTCAAATATCTTCCGGACCCAGGGGACTAGTTGAGGTGCGCAAGTTGGCCTGGACATCTTGGTTTGGGAAAAGTTGAAAGAAATGCAACTTCAAGGAATAGACAATCAGCGTATTGCCCAGGGAGAGTATTTATGGCATTGTTCTGCCCGAACTCTGTAATTAGGGGCGGAAGTATGTAGATATAATAAGATGACTATTTTATAATTGTGTTGTAGTGACCTGGCCGGTTGACTAAGCCTTTCATATTTGATATTGTAGAGGGCTGGTTTTTCTTTTCTGATTTCATTTTTTGAGGAAAGGCGGTATCTCAATTAACCTTAACCATTTTCTTGGACCGATAATCATTACTGTGAATATAATATAAGCCACTGTCAGTATTCAAGGCCTGTTCGTTGGTACTGAAAGATTATCTTAGTTCCGTCTGATGGTAAAGGTTGTGATTATTTGCCCCAGGGACAATTATAAGAGGCTTGTGGGCATTAATTACGTTCATGTTTCCAAGTATTACTGATCTTCTATGCTTTTTTAAGCTAGATTATTATTGTTTGTGAAAACATATGGATCTATGCTGAAACTAGCTTATATTTTTTGTTCCCCCATTAAAGATCAATGAAGAGGCTAGTGACCAGGTCTTGGCAATAGAGCAGAAGTACAATACCATACGCAAGCCTGTCTACGAGATGCGGAATGAGGTTATAAATACCATTCCAGAGTTCTGGTTAACTGCAGTAAGTCATCTACCTAAGTTTACTGTACTTTTTAATCCCGTGATTAGTTTGTTTTGTAATATTTTCCCGAACCTTTTAAATGAAATAACTAATCGCTTATAATTTGCAGTTTTTGAGCCATCCTGTTCTTGGAGATCTTTTGAATGACGAAGACCATAAGGTTAGTTTTCTGTTTCCATATATATAAGATGAGGCAGATGAGTTAGATGTTCAAAGAAACCTTTTCTTTTATTTCCCATTTGCTCTTTGAAGTTAATGTGGCCGTCGAGGTGATTTTGGTTAATGTATTATCAAATAGTACTATTGGTTTGTTGTTTTTGATTTTCTAGTTGTTTTTGTTTTTGACTTCTGGTTCTTGTTTGTTATTAGATTTTTAGATATTTAAGTTTGCTTGAAGTGGACGACAGTACAGATGTGAAGACGGGATACTCGATTTCATTTGTGAGTTTCTTCTCCTGTGCAATGATCATGTTCGGGGTTTGATTTAACTTCCGGTGTCCATTTTACTAAATTCGTTCCTTATATTGCATCAGGTTTTCAAACCCAATCCATTCTTTGAGGATACAAAGCTCACAAAGACTTTTACTTTTCTTGATGAAGGAACAACAAAAGTCACTGCAACTAAGATTAAGTGGAAAGAGGGCATGGTTAGATCTCTTTCTTTATTGACTTAAGATTGAGTCAGGATCCTCTACACCTTTCATTGTGCCCCCATCTATGCCCCCTTAATGATTTGGGCCAAAACTCTTTTGAAATTAACTTCCAACAAGTATAAATAACTCTTAATACCATAACACATATTCCAAACATGAAAACATAATTATTCAACATTGTANNTACAATGTTGAAATGTAAGATTTCCTACTTGCTAGATGTGTAATGGTATTAGGAGTCATTTACACTTGTTGGAAGTTAGTTTCAAAAGAATTTTGGCCCAAAAACATTAAGGGGCATAGAAAGTGACACGATTAAGGGGGTAGAGGATCCCGACTCCTTAAGATTGCTTCCTCCTTTTTAATGTGATTTATAACTTATCCAAGGCATATGTGATGAAAATGAAAGCTTTAAACTTGTGAAGGGCCTTCCTAATGGAGTTGCTGATGAGAAAAAAGGGAGTAAGCGACCTCCTGCTGATGAAAGGTTTTTCCCTCTAGATTTGTTTATTTCTGTCATTGTGATTTCTATAATATTTTCCTTTTTGACTATGTGTGTGCATATAATAAAGCACAATTCTGTCGTTGATGATCAATCATGTTATATCAAACTGTGACCTGGGTCAGATTATGAGAATCTCGTCCATCTTCTTTTGAGTTTTGTTAGTAACAAGTGTTTTGATTCCGGTGCGTTCTGTTAGCAATCTAAGCTAACTAGAAAGCACACATTTTTTTATTGATCAAGCATTTGTGTACATGTTTGAGAACGAGGAGCTAGGCTGACAAGCTAAGCGCTTCAAAGGATGAATAGTTTACTACAGATGTTATTTAGTATCTTACATTATTTCTTTCTACGAAGAAATCTCAAGACCTAATACTTGGCATTGACGACTCCTTTTTCCTGAAGTACTTATTACCTATATTCTATGGCTTACTTGGGCAAGAATGATAATGGTCATTCTGTTATTGATTCTTTGAATACTTTATAGTTGGACAATGATGATATTTTTCATTGAATATGACGAGTCTGTCTGAGTTTCTTATTCTATTGCATTTTTGGAATGCAGCTTCTTTACCTGGTTCACCGATATGGAGTTCAAAAATGATATTGATGATTTTCAAGATGAAGTAATATTTGTCTCTTTGCAGATCTTAAATTCAAATGAAATTGTTGTTGTCGTGTATTTTTTTTTAATTACCGTACTAATCTCTTTGCAGGTTGCGGATATTATTAAGGACGACTTGTGGCCCAATCCTCTATCTTATTTCAACAATGTAAGGCACCTCACTGTGTTAGACTATTAGTTCAGCCAAATTTGTCTCCATCACAAGCTGGAAGATGTTATGTTTTCCTGATCATCTGATTGTTAAACTTGATGTTTGTTCAGGAGGGTGATGAAGATGATTTTGACGAGGAAGAAGGAGATGAGGTTAGTTGTGACTTATAATCGAGGCACTTACTTGCAATTTCTTCTTTGAAATAATTTCATTCTATTAATAGTGAAACTGTTAGCAATTGATTCATGCTTTTAATGTTATATATATATCTGAACTCTGAGATTGACATTCTTGCCTTTTATTTTTTTGAATAATTTTGGAGATCAGTTTATTTTACATTCCTCAGGTTAAACTGATATCTTAGTTGTGTGTGTGTGTGTTTTAATATTGATGTGCATGAGTAAGAGATTTGGATGATAGAACACTAGGGAAAATGAGACTGAGAGCCAGGTTTTATCTGGAAGGGTTATTTTGTTGTAAAGAGCGAGATTAAGAAAACGAAGAAAATATCCTTTGTGCTCCTCTAATTCTTCTTGTTTGAGCCAGAGATCTCGAAGAACGATAACGAGATTACCACAAAAACACAAAAAACATGATTTCTTGTCTCGTGGCCACTAAGTACACGCCGCCTCGTTTTTATTTTTGTTGTTTCAGCCTTCCGGGCACTGAAAGTAATCACACTGATACATGAAATGGTAGGAACGTGGCAAACAGTTGACATTGTTTCCGATTTTCTTAATCAAAGCTTTTGTAAATTTGGTATCAATGGAAATTTTCACCTGTCAAAATTCGTGAGTATAGTGTAAGCGTGTTTTGTTTTTATGCTGCTCTTTTTCCGTCCCATCAATGACTAAAAGGGTCGAGCCATATCAAATAACTATATAAATTTTGCTTGGCATAGACAAAATTAAATACTCGATGAATTAGATTCTTGAATCCTTGTGCTCGGTGTCCCTTATATCCTTTCGTTTTCTATCTGGCTCCAATATTGCCCCATTATTGGCGGATTTNNCCCATTATTGGCGGATTTATCCTATTTCTAATTATCTTCCTCCTTTAACAGGAAGATGGGAGTGATTCTCAGGAAGAAGATGACGGCGAAGAGGACGAATGAAGTGATGATTGATGATGATGAAAATTGAATTCCTAGGTTCTTTGTTGCGGTTTTGTAAAGGAGTTTTCACGAGTTAGTAAAACATCACCGAGCGACATATTGTTTTCTTGCCTATGACTATGATGCTCTTATTGAAGGCTTCTCCTTTCTTCGTCTTGCTTCTTTTTTGTACCTTGGAAAGTTTGTTATATCAATGATGGCTTTTCGTATTTTATCTTTCTAGATTTACTTGATATTTAATTATTTATATTTAAATTTTTGCCACTCTCCCAATTAGTCTTTCTTAACTTCTTGTTGAAGGTTATCCTCTTTACTTTTCCACTTGCACCACTTAATTCTCTGCTGTTAAATACGCTATTCTCTACTTCACCAACTTTTATATGAACATCTAAAAAGTAAAATTATATAGCATTGTTATACTCTCTTATAATAAGTTTACAATAATTAATTAAAATGCACATATAAGAAAGTTAAAGGAAAGAGATATCTTGCCTTGTTTCATCCAAGTGCCTAAGCATTGAAAACATTTATAATCTTTTCTCCAAGTTCAAATTTTATAAATTAAATCTATCATGCTTCTCAAATCGATAAGATTTCTCCAATTTATTCAACATAATTATTCATGCCCCATTTCTATCCATGTCATCTTATAAATCTAAAAGTTGTACCTTTCGCTATTTTTGCTATAATTGCAACAAGTTGTGCATTAGTTTTTTAACACGTGTCTTGCCAATTAAGAATATTTAATAATAACTAATTTTAAAAATATTATTATTTTATGATTACTATTAATTTAGGATTCCCTACCAATTTTCAAATTTTTGCTAATCAATTAGTAATATTTTAGAAATAATATCTCAAGGCTCCCATCATATAAGCTTAATCTAATATATATGATTTTTTTTTTTAATTTGAAAATTATAAAACAATTGGACCAAACAAAAGTAGAAGATATCATACAAAAAAATTAAATTTATCCAAAAATTATAGCAAGAATTCAAAACTAATTAAACAGAAATTTATCATAATAAGATTCTTATCAAATCTAAATTTAATCTAATGGATATAATTTTTTTTATTTGCAAGTTATAAAACAATTAAAAAAAAAAATAGAAGATATCATACAAAAAATAAAATTTATACAAAAAATATAACAAGAAATAAAAACTAATTATACAAAACTATCAGTAGTCGCTTGGGGCTAGCGGAAGTTCCCGCAGGTGCAAGGAGCTTCATGTCACCTCCACGCCGATTCAAAAGGTGTTCTTTCTATCGCACCTGCCAGTCATATCTATTCCTCGGTTATTTTGATTGAAGGTACAAGTGAGGTAGCAAGGACAATCACTCAATGGAGATGTTCGCCTTCGGATGAGTAGGCACTTTAGCCTGAAAATTGATTAAACTAGGGGAAAATATGGAACCAGTCACTATACTGGGGGCACCTACATTGCGTCAAGTGCCGCTAGTGAAGAAAGCTCACTCTTGAGCCTTTCTTTCGTTGTTTTGAGCAGTTCGCGTGAAGGCTTTGGAAGAATCCCATTTCTTCCGATGGTTCACTTGGCATCTCCGCATCCGGATTTGCTCTTCGACCCCATGCTTCTCGCGCAACTTCTCCATCTTTCTTGCTTCCCGTCACCACTTAGCTTGAACTGGATCTCGATACCCTTCCTTCATCTATAGGGCATTCCGACTCTGACTGGAACTAGGAGTCCTTCACAAGGGACTCTTCTATCTGACTTAGCTGAGGTTACCGACTGTGCTCGGTAGGACTCTGTCGCCCCTTTATTGAGAGCGGGTTTACGAGCTTGCTCAGATACATTAATCGAAGACTAGGAATTAGTTCATAAGAATTAGCAGGGAGAGACCCCATTTACTTAGCGGAATCTAATGTGCGATCAACTTCTAAAGTGAGATGTTAGGGTAGCGAGCGTAGTCTTTTTATTCCAGATTGAAGGTTCAAGCTGCATCAAGTAGAATCTCAGCCCGAAAGCCATCCTAGCGGAATAACTCTAAAAGAAGTCCGAGTTCAGCTCTTCGGGGCATCCCATTTGACAAAGCAGATTAGTAGCTTAGTGAGTCAGTTGGAGAAGTCGCCGGAATCCCTATCTTTTCTTTTCGATATCGAGAGTTTTGGTAGGGTGGGACCAAAAGCTCTAGTCGAAGGAGATTGCATCCAGCTATAGAAGGGAAGAAAGGGCTCATTCGATGGCTTGGACTAAGCGAGTGCAAAAAGAAATCTACATCGATGATGATAGGCTTGCTCTTCTATCTTCCAGTAAGGCTGCTGAGCCTTACCTAGGGCGATAGAGAATACCGCTCTGTGGGTTCAGAGTTCCTGTCTACCTAGATGGAAAGGTTAGCATCCTCATTTTACGAAGGGGAAGCTGCCAAAGATATTGGTTTTTCCTCTCCGCCTATGGCCAAAAGCTAGCAAGCCCTTTTTGCCTGAAGATCAGTCCCAATAGGTATGTGAGAATCTTTGCCCCACATGCATTCCCCCGCGGGAGAGGGCAGGGAGTCTTCCTTTCCCTCGTCTAAGGTGTTATACCTCTCCAGAGCGTCGCATAAGTTCGTCCATGCTTTATCCTTTTCCACCTCAATTGCCGGATCGACGCCCTTCTTAATATCTGGACTTGCATTCATCGAATCCGTGCTTTCCTACGTAGCGAATGCGAGGCTACGCCGATTGAGGATAGAGCTTGGACCGGGATGTGGAAGAAGGGCACAAGAGAAGAAGAAAGGAGGTCCTTCGCGCAACCAGGGATCACTCGTAGAAGCAGCATCTTTCTCTTTTGGAAAGGTTCGCACCTTTCGCTCGAACTAGAACGCCTTGCCTGGTATACCCGTTATCCCCGGCCTATGAAAGGAATACGCTGGATTTTGAATTGGTCTTTTCCATGAGATCTGATAAAGAATTGGAATCGTACCACGAAATAGCAAATCCTGTTCACAAAAAAGCAGGAAATGGTGTTCTTGTATTTGGCAGACGCGGTAACGAAAGAACCTGATCGGTGGGTGAGCCAAGCCAAATAGTTAGAAGAGAGGGTGCCGTATAAAGCATGAAGCGTATTACCCGTTGGTGAAGTGGGAGAAGCTCTTCCCCATTCGACCAGTGCAAGGGTAGACGCCCTAGGAGCGATCGGTCCCGCGACTAGTATTGAAAGAGCCGGCTAAGAAATGGGCTAAAAACCAGGGTAAGCATCCACATAGGGAGGTTCCGGTAACCCTTAAAGACAGTACCTTAGAGCTGAAAGGTGGGTCTAGAAGCTCTTCAATTCTCAAGTGAGTGGGGCGCCCTTCCCGAACTAGTAATCAGGAAGAGGAGAGGAGAAAGAGATCGTAGGCTGAACCCCCTACTGCTACCCTTTCACCGCTCCCCGTAAAGAAAGATTCTTTCATGGCATAAGGGGAAGTCCGCCTCCTTCCTTCTTCCTTTATATAGGCGCTTAATCAGATCATAAAGGACTGTTAGGCAGTAGACTATAGAGATGACATATCTTCAGAGGTTTCAGCAGCGGAAACTCCTCTCTTTCGTTCAGCTTCCCTTTCCTTTTTGTTCTGGTCAGCTCATAAACTAGCCCTATTTGCCCTTAGGTAAGGGAGCATCTTATGGCTCTCTATGTTCTTCTACAAAGATGAAGTGGACAGGGATTCACAAGGGCCGGTTAGAGCGGCACAAGAGTCATCGATTGGTCCTTTTTCTTCGTTCTATGTGGACGACGGGCAGCGACAGCCCGGTTCTTATTACTCGCCTCGACTAATTCATAGAAGGTCCTCTGAGCATCTTCACCTTCTGGTGCCTCAAGCGCAAGAGCTGCATCTTCTTCTCTTGTTCGCCAGCAACAACTCGCCACCTTCAGAGCCCACATTCCTACTCGCGGGGTAGGTTAGGGTAGGAGAGCGAGAAGACGAGCAAACAACGGCCGATGCCGGTTCCGCGCTGGGTAAAGAACCTACTCTTGACTAATATGCGTTCTTCGAGCCTATATCGATCCTAGGGATTGATTTTGAGAATAGTTAGAGTACCTCGCCACTGATCCACTTCTGAGCAAAGGTTCTATCCCGGAACCATTAAGTGAGGCTACAATAGTAGAATGATTGGTGAGGCTTTCAACAATAACAGCTGCTCGATGTCTTGCTCGGTGCCGACCCGATCAAACTGGGCCCTTGCAAAGATGGTCTTCTGGCGTACCACGAGCTTTCATCTGATGTAATTCTTCGTCTCAGAGAGATCCCTGATCGTATAAATATCGTATAAATGAATAAGGCAGTCTTCTCTTTGTTCGCAACTCATCTCTTTGGTCAATTGCTATCCCTTTCATTCCATTTTCTATGTCCGAGCTGGCGGCATGGCTAACAAATCATAGGAAATTACAACTCAAAACCGTAATAACAGCCCTAACCCTATGGCAATCCTTCTATCTCAAATGCTGTGTTAAGGATCCAGTCTTTTCGGGCTTTTTGTTTAGAATCGTCAAAGAACTTAACTTCCACGAGATACCAAAAAGGAGAAATTGCCATACTGTCTCGGAGACGGGAGAGGATCTATTTTGGACCTAAGATTATTGGAGTGGCAATGGGCCTTGTCCTGGAGATAGAGTCCTCTTTTTAAGGGCGGGTCCCCCTGAATGATATGGTTTTTCATACTTCATTGGCTGGGCTGGGAACTCATCTTGGTAAGCAGGGTCTAAGTAAAGCTGGTACTTCCTGGAAAGGAATACCCCATAAAAGGGAGAATAGATCCTCGGCCGTATGGTTCTCTCGAAGTCAGCTAACCCTTTTAACTTAACTTAATTTCCTAAAGAAGAAAGGTAGTTTACCAGCTCTGAAGTCCAAGGTATGAATAGGGATCTCTGGTAGTATTACAAAGAGTTCAGTCAAGTCTGGAGTTAGCGGCGAGGTCGTTTACGGGCTCTCTTTTGAGATGAGGCTCCTTGTTCTCTTGTTCGAGGTGCTACACTACAAGAGAGTCACTATCGGATGATTGTCAAGAACTATCAATGTTAACAGGCTCTCCCCCTTCTTCCTTCTACGCTACCTTGGCTGTTGGAGAGCTAGGTTGAAGTCTAGCTATAGCAGCAGACTCATCAAAAAGCTTCTTTCCATTGGGACTATTAGCTTAAGAAGTTGAATAGGTTGACGAAATCCGAGGATCCATTCCAAGAGCCAATGCTTCCTGCGGCATATCTGGAGTACCTGGCAGCAGAAATGAAAAGGCGGGCACGGATCCAATAGATAAGGGCCAGCCTTTTCATTTGATTGAGTAGTAATTCCTATTGTTACATCCCTTTCATTAGTTGGTAGGTCTAGTTATTTTATTCATGTAATTCGCAAGTCGGTAACTCTTGCCATAAATCTTTTACCAAACCGTCTGTTCTTATCTATGTGATTAGTTGGTCATTCCATGCTAGGACAGGGGGATACTTCTTAACTATATCCCAGTGTCTTGTACACCATCTGGTAAATCACATAAGAAATACCATTCCCCGATGAGCCCTTTTCCACAGCTGTTGATGCTACGATACCGATCACAGACTTAGTTATAAGTCGTAGTTCTGATTTGGTCTTTGGTAGTAGTCGACATCCCATCTTCTTTGTTCGGATTTTCCTTCCGCACTGGTGACGACCGAGAAAGCATGAAGAGACCATGTGAACGAAAATTCAGAACAGAAGTGGGAAAAAGGCCCTTTCTAGAGGTTGTCCATCTATGAATTAGTGATCCGGGCATCTTACGTATAAATTCGTGCTCAAAGTATGGGCTCTTGCCCTCTCTCCATAAAGGAAGAATAAGCCAAGACATTAAGTCAGTAGCTTTCACTAGCAGTTTCTCCTTGCCCCTATGTACTTGTAGGCTAAAACTAATCGGCTTGATGGAAATTTTCTGATTCAATAGCTATAGCTGCGGATTCTGTAACAGCTGCAGATTCGTCGAGAACATCTGCCCGTGGCTATCTTGACTATTGATTGATCCTTGCTTATCTCGTATATTGACTAGAGGCATATTCGATTGCAGTTCCTTCTTGCGGGCATATTAGTAAATCAGGTTAATCCCGAAAGGCCTATTCGATAGCTGCCTAAGAGAGCATTCGTGCAAAGAGAACTGCGCATTCTCGAACAAGGGATTCGTCGAAAAGACTATCAGTTGATTCTCCAAGAGTAGTACCTAAAATAAAAGGCATTCCCTCGAGAATCTTCTTTCTGAGCCTGCCCTCTATCGATTGGGGAATCACTAATGTCTCCCTCTTAGTTGTCCAGTCTACTTACTTCTCCACTTCACTCCGCTATCATAGATTTTTATACATTATCTTTCTGGCTGCTATCTTTCTAAGCAGGATGGGATCTTTAGTTTAGGAAGAAGATTAGCCTGATTAAAGATAGCTAAGAGATCTGCCCCTCGGATAAAGCTAAAAAAGACGATTACCACGGGTCTCTTTAACAACCCTGTCTCTATTCCCAGATTGAATCGAAGATCGGGACCAACTATGGTATTATCGAAAGAGGACAAAGGACGGCCAAGGACCAAGAACAGTCTCTTTCCTGTGCTATCAAGAAAGAAAAGAAGGAATAACGGGAGAGAGAAAGGAAATGGATTTTATTGTATTGAAGAGGTGGTTTATTTATCAATGAACACTGCCCTTTCCTCTCCTTATTGGGAGAGTGTCCAAGGACCCTTCGAAACCTTTAATTAACATTACATACAACTATCGACCGCCAGCTACCAATTCATCCGATTCCCGGCACGCGAGAGAAGTTCTCATTTCTCTCATCGGTGAAGAACGTCGACCCCGGAGAGATAAGAGCGGAACTACTTTTTCCAGGCCACCTACATCTGATCCATCTGGCGAAGAGGGTACGGAACCAATACGAGCAAGCAATCAATGCCTCCCTGGAATCTGACCTAACTGTCAATCCGGAACCGGGGGAACGTAGCACTCCCTTTCGATTATCCATGGAGTATTCCCCAGCCAGTTCCAGGCCCAGGCTTCGGCGCTTGACTAAACCTATCTTCCTCTTTGCCCACGGCATGTATTGCTCTTCTAGCCTGAGTAATATAAACTTTGGGGAAGATTACTTTCTCTTTTCAATTGCTTATGAAATGGAATATTTTCTTTCTTATGCTTATTCATCGAACTCCTTCAGTTTTCATAGAACACTAAACCTTTCAAGCGGATGATGCCCTGCTGAGACGAAATGCCATCAAACCCTTCTGTTCAATCCGTCTTCCCCACTCTATTTATCTGGAAGAAGAGGCGGTCTAATCTTAATTAGCCTTCGCATTCGCTTCTGAACTCAACTATAAGTAATCAGTACAGTTAGGCTTTACTACCGCCGGATCCTACCACCGCTTTCTTCTAAGATTTCATCTTGCCTATAACAACCAGGGTGTACTTGATTGGCTCTTTCTCGGCTTGACTAA
>MKEJ01019658.1:22500-50000 GCA_001753735.1 Embelia ribes
CCGTGCTTCTACGGGAGATTTGCTGGTTCAATCCTTGTGAAAAACTTTCCGACGAAAAGCGGGCTCCTTGAAATGACCACATTAAACAAGTGTTTCTGGTCTTCGGAGTGTTGATGGCTTTTAGATTACAAGGGGATGTCTGAAGTCATATAGAGAATGTCCCATGGTTACCTCCCTTCTTATCCAATATGCGAAGGTACCGAAGGTGATCATCAAGTGACCAATAAACGGATGGGATCTGGTCTTTCGTGTCAGAAGGCGAAGAGAAGTAAAAAAGTAGACATCATGAGGGCAAAGAGAAGGCTGTTGTGCTTCCGGGTGAGGTCGAAACAAAGCGGATTGCCTCTTCTCCTCAAGTATTATGAGTAGAAGTCGAACGGGTATTAATCCAATGTTTAGTCAAAAACTTCCTTATAAAGGCAGGGTTGGATTGGTCCAATTTCATGGTTCAAAATGGGTATGTTGGTTAGACTGAGTCCGTTCCTCTCCTTCTAGTCGAGCCAGATCTACGACCTTTCTCACCTAATATTAGGAGAGGACCGTAGTACCACAGCAACGGATTCCTTCGATTCAACGGTTGAGGTTTGACAAACCCTACCCTGGAGTAGGAGGGAGCTGAGAGACCACTCCGCTAAGATCCTATGGTACTAAGTACGGTACTTTCTAGAGCTTCTTCCAGGTTGAGTTGGTTATCGGTAAGAAGATTAGTTAGCGACTGACGTTGCCATCGAACTTCAAACCAACAATCTAAGTTGTAGTGTCGTTACTCTCCTAATATTTGGATAGTTCATACTGGCCTCCACCCTTAACAGGGTGAGCTCATCCTTACCTTATACTTACAGCTAGGAAGAAATTGGAAATCAAACACTAACCCTTGGCGATACAGTAGAAGATAACCTCAGAGAGGCAGCCAGTAAGGACGGTAAGACAACTGGAGCTCAGTCCTGGTCTGCTTGCTTTTTTACCCGAATACAAAGAATCGTGCCTCGGGAAAGAAGAGAGAAGAAAGATTAGAAAATATGGATACGACTAGGGATCAGCGCTTACTGACTCGTCGATCTCTATCGTCACTGCTGGATGAAAGGAGAATTTCCTAAGATCCCTTTCATTTTCATATTGGCATCTTTATTTAAGAAAGGTTTCGTCTCGGCTTCGCCCTAACGAGTGAACTTCTTCTCTTCACCCGAATGAACTACTTTACCTTGCCTTTGAATCTTTTACTGGGAGTTTCCGGGTATTGAATAATGTATTTTCTCCGCGGGGGACTTCTCCTCCATTTCTGCCTATCCTAAGTCTTTCCAAAGCCCAGGTTCGTAGACCTGCCATGCCAATCCCACCTCCTATTCCCTCTGTCTTCTCTTCAAAGCTAGCCGCCCTATCGCACACGAGATGAGAGTCTACAGTACACGTAAGAAAAAGCTATCGGCATTAAATGAGCGGGGTCAGGCTCAACCAACGATACCTGGTCTGGATCAGAGCAGCAGTGTTGACCTTATTACTTCCCTTCTTTTTGAACCTATGTCCTTTTTATTGCTATCCTCGAAAAGCTTCTTCCCCTTTTCCTTCCCAACCTCTGACTTTCCAGAGCAGAACAATTTCCTGCTATCCTATCAACCGATAAGTCAGTAATAGTCGGAGCTTTGGGCACCAGGCACACAGTAAGAAGTAGCTCCGTCAACACAGCAAGCACTAGGCGCACGCAATCGGCTCAGGAAGAGCACAACTCTAACTAGCGAAGCGAGGCGATCAGCTCAATTGAAAGAGAGGGCGCGGTGGGCATACAATTCTTCTATTTAATTTCTTGCCTCTTGCACTGCGTGATAACCAATTTAATTTATTGATCGGATTTGATCAGAAAGGAAGGGCATTTTCTTGTCCCACCTAGAAAGAAAATAATAAATAGAATAATTCGTTGCTTCAACCTCTTCTCTCGTGGTAGGTAGGAGAGAGAGCAGAAAGTGGATGGCTTGCTAGCTTTCCCGAGAATAGAATCTGCTGCTCGTGGAAGCTTTGACGAAGTGCAAGTACCATTTCGCATAGCCCTTTCTTGGGCAAGTGAATCAATCATAGCACAGAAAGGTTAATCATAGTATGTCTTGTTTAGCTCCTTCCTCAGGTGAAAGAAAGCGGTCTTGATGCCGATCTTTTAACTAGCAGTTTTTCTTAAATCAATTCCATTTCCACTCCCCTTTCTCATTCGACTGGCTAGAGTAACGTAGCAATTACCATGTCTTATTCTTTTGGTTTTGCGGGATAACGGTTATTTTGCGAAAAAAGAGCTTGCTTGCTGTAAATGGACAAAATACCTTGTGCACGAATAAGCTCTGGGACTGATGACTTTCTTTGGGCATTCGCAAGTGTGCTAGATCATCAATGAATGTCCGCTTTGGTTGAATCAATAGTAAAAGATATCCCATGCACACGCACAGAAGAAGAAGATGCCCCGAATGCCCTCTTTTCAGGAATTGAATGCGCTGTGGCACTTTCGGACTAGTTAATCCGATCAAGAGTAAGGGAAGGAAGGATTCATAGATGGACAGAATATTCTTTTAATTTAATAAGGCAAGAAGAAGCAAAAAGCTAGTAAAAGCTCAAGGGATTCATCACGAAGGCAAGTGCTCCAGCGGAAGCTATTAATTAAAAGGGAAGACCGGGTAGTGGTAGTTAACCGGGGGAGGGAGCAGCTCATCCGTCAGGATGGGATCCCTCTACTTCACGTTTTTGGCTTATCTTTTTCTTGCGTTGACGCTTCCAAAGCGGCTCCGTCTCCGCCTCTGCCTTCTCCGCTCCCAGTTGGCTATCTCCGAGGACTTGAGCTAAGGGATTGTTTACTGAACGTCCCATACTTGACCTATCGCTCCATTCGGTGAAGTACCCCCAACCATTTCTTTATCTTTCTAGAGGTAAGAGGAATCAACCCGAAATGCGTGAACCAGTACCCTTTTCTAAGACTCTTCTATATTAAATCTATTACAGGATTCGTTGCTCTAGCAAAGAAGGATTCAAAGAAGGACTCTAGTTAGCTACAAAGAAAGAAAAAAAGAAAAGAAGGGTTGGTGCCATAATATGCATTGGATGACAGAGTGAGGAAGGAAAGCCCTTTTCAACCATTAGCAAGAACGCAGTCTTCCCTTATTGAAAAGATGAAAAAAATCTATTCCAGATAGGGGGCAACCCTTCAAGCCTTCGCTCTTAAATATTCTTCCATAACACTTATTCGCGCCTATTCTATCTCGAACAGAGAACGAGGAAGGCCCTTAGCTTAGGGGAATGAAATTCCTCCTCTTATAGCGGCTTCCTATTAGTCTAACTATGACTCTTTGAGATCTAGACCAGGCAAAGCCCTTTCCATTCTTGTAGCAGGGCGCAGTCCTAATTGATTGTTTCATCGTCTTTGATGGAAAAACTTTCTTTTTTGCTAACCCCAAGCGAAGAGCTTATTGTCTTCCTCGGCTGCCGAAGCCTCCTATAATGTCAAATGAAAGAAATGCTTTCCCCACTACTCCTATTGATAGGACGACTGCTACTTTCAAATACAATAAAGATAGTTCTTTCTTTCTCCTAGTGACTACTCCGAGTAAAGACTACGGACCTTAACCCGTTAACGGGATTTTTTACATTACTAAAAAAATCAAATATATTATGAAGAAAAGCTTCCTCTTCCCCTTATTCTTTAAACCAGTCTTACTCTTCAAATTTTTAGAGTTGGGCAGGCGAATCAAGATAAATGACTAGGGGATTTCCTGCCAGAGTTCCCTCCCTTGGGGTGTCATCAATGTTGGCAGATCAGTTAATGCTGAAGCAGAACCATCTGCTGCCGTTGGAGTGCCTTTACCGCAATATATGTTGTCAGGTAAGTGTCCTTAGTGTTAGTGGAAAACTAGGGATCACAAATTCCCTCGGCAGGGTCAAGTTACTTGAATAAAATCTTTAAGAAAAAGGGGTACTTAGTGCGGTGCCCTTATAGGAGTCTGAACATCTATTTCTGAGCTTTAAAGAAGCTATTTCGGATTAGATCTTCAAGTCTTCACTGGATTCACCTGACTAGATGTTCTCAGTCTTTTTTTCCAAAAACGGATGTAATTATTGGCTCGGCAACCCTTATTAAAATGTTCGATTTGCCCCGCTAAGCCTCAGATATTCTAATTGAAGCAAAACTTCTACGTTACGCCCAGCGGCAAAGAGTAGGCGAGGAAGGAAGCCGAGAAGTAGAGAAGGGGTTTTTTCTTTTTTTTCCCCTACAGGTTCAAAGCTTTTAAGCTGAAGTCTTGGCCAGTCCGTTCCCGGGTAAGAGTAAGAACTAAGAGTTAGAACTAGAAGATGAGGCTTCTAGTAGAGTAAGCGCGGACGCCACTCTTCCTTCTTTAATTTTTCAATAGTTTGAATCTGTAAATCAATAGTATGCGAAGACGAGCCGGCACCGGTCTTTATGGGTTGGGCTTTTGCCTACCCCAGTTCTATCCATAGCGTAGGAGGGGAAGAAGCCGATCAGCGACCTGAAACAGAAGATTCACCAACTTTCCTTGTGATTTCTCCTTCACAATATAAAAACTGCTTTTATTAAACATATATGGTATTTGAGAGCCCTTCTCCCTTAATTTAATGAGTTCTTTCCACTTATTAGTGCTGGAAACGGCGTTTCAAGAGAAATTTTGAGATTGATTGCCCACCGAAAGTTCCCTCTAAAAGGCTATCGGGTTGTCATCGACGTTGACAAAAAAGCCTCCGCTGTTTTAGTTTAAAGCTTAGCTCGTGCTTCTTTCGAGGCCTTGGCCTGTTGTTTTGCACTCACTCTCTCCTTCGAATGACTCTTACCACTGCTAAGACCGATAAGCAGCCCGTTCGTCCTCTACTTCCACCAAGTGCCTACCTACTACGAGAGGTCGAGCTGTCATCCGGAATATGTCCCTACTTTGGTGAATCTCTCCCGTGCGTCTTCGCTAGGGCAAAGCGCGAATTCCTCTTTTGAAAGACTTACCGGGGAATCTCTCGTACTGTATCGATCGGTCATCCGTCAACTCTCGCATCTGTTTAGCGAATCGATTTTCTCTTTAGCTCATCCCGCTTATCTCTCATCTCGTTTTATAGAAAACGTTCTTCATGGACCTTTTTCTAAGCTTAAAGAGCACTTTCTTCTTTAGTTGTGAGGTGCTGGCTATTGGATTTGAAGAGGTTGGATTCCCGCCAGGCCCACCTATGGGATTAAAGCTTTGTCCTGAACAGCCCTTTCTTTCTCCTTGAATTCACCCTTGGGACTTTAAGGTGAGTTAAGACCGATCTTTCTCGTTCTCTCTGCTCCCTTTCCTGCTTTCGGTTAAAGAGCGCCCTTCCACTCGGCACCGTCGGATCACTAAGGCCGACTTTCGTCCTAGTTTTCCATTCCGTAAGCATTCCAAAGCCTACCATTGTTGGAAGGAAGGCTTACTGCTTTTTGGTTGTTGCAAGGGAATAGCTTTCCGGTTGTCTCCTAGTCTGTGTAATAGCCCCCGGGGGCTTCTCTTCTTCTAGCATCTCCCGTAGCGTAGAAGCATTTCCTTTGCTTCGAATCAATCCTATCATCAGTAGGGGCCTAATGCCAGTCTTCGAGGCAAGCGAATCAATCGTATCAACCTTTCCAGCACTAATCCTTGTGCTAATTCTTGTAGTGCTTGACTCAGTCTCTCCGTCAGTCCTCAATCCGTCTCGTAGGAAATGTCGTAGTATGAAAAAAGTCAAAGCCTTCATCTTATTTTATTTGTCTTCTATAGCGGGACTGGTGATTCTTTTGTATCACCATTTTCCTCTCCTTTATTGTTCTAAGGAGAATGTGTCAGAGCTCTCGTAAAGTGAATTAAAAAGCGTGACGAGAATTTCTAAAAAAATATGTTTGGAGTCGAATTGTTTGAGGCGGTTGCCCCTTTTGCGGGGCAAGAGGTTTTGAGCGCGAGACAAGGGGCGCTGCCGCAGGCGCCCGATTCTCTAGCTTTTCCTTCTCAAGAAGCCGCCCCTCCGCAGGTTCCCGACCAACAAAACCCCTTTCTTTCCGGTCGGGGCCATCCCTCCAGCAGAACCGAAATAAACTTATTCAGAACTACATGCTCCCTGCCCGCGGGGGAGAATTCAGGATCTCCGTTTTGGATAATAGAATATCTTCCTTAAATTAAAGAATGCCGATCCCACGAACTCCCGTATATATAAAGAGCTTATCCATTTTCTTTTTCCCATGCCCGAATTCTTTTGAGCAAGAGCTCCCCGGCTTTTCGTCCAGAAGTGGGCCGGTCGTCTTGGGAAATGGATTCCATAAGCCGGTGTAGTTTCGACAGCTTCTCGGGGGAAGCATGCCGGAGGTCCAGCTTATCCTCAATATTGAGAACAAAATCGCTGCGTGCCTGAATTTTCCAAAAGGCGGATAAGAAGTCCCTGAGTTCCTTCTGTATGTCATGGGTTGTAGGGAAGTGGGTACCGCCGCCAGTAGAAGTGGCGGCCTGCGGATTGGATGAATCTCCCAACAATTCCCCCTGGCTTATTTCCGTGGAAGGAATTACCGCTTTTTCCGCTTCTGCGGCAGACGCCGAAGAGGATGCCCCCGTTTTGAGACCAAACCACTCAGAAAACTGTGAGCTGCCCCCGCTAGATATTGAGGGTACGGGTGATGATGCGGGAACAGGCAGCTTTGGGCTCGAAGTCCCATCAGTATAAGATATTACCATGTTAACTAGAGTGGGTGTGGTTTCGAGAGTAAGCAGAGCAAAAAGCATTAGACCCACTTCCCACCCGACCATTTGTCCCAAAAAAAAAGAGAGTCCTCTTCGAAGAAGAAGGGATTCTAATTTTATCAGGAGTAGTTGGAAATCCATGTCAAAATAAAGAAATCCTACGTAAAAAACCCAAAATATAATAGTAAGTCGGAACAAAATAGAAATGATAATGCATGTCATGTGTTGGTTTTTCTGTCTACCTCATGATCTGGCCTGGTCGACCCGATCATGATATTTCACTCATGATCTGGCCTGGTCGACCCAATCATGATATTGAAGGATGGGACCTTTTCTCGAAAAACTGTGGGTTTAAAACCACCTTTCTGGCTTGACTAAGCACCCTTGCGAGCATCTTAATCTTATTATATATATGCTAATACGATTTGAGGACTTCAAGTTGTAGGAAGCAATAGTGCTTTAAGGAGTAGAAGCTGCTCTGTTAGTGAAAGCGGTTAGTTTTAGTAGGAAAAGTATAGCGTATAAGGGGGGTACCCATCCTTCAACCTGGAGCTAGAGGGGCTTTTCTCTGTATGCACTAACGAGTATTCAATGCAGTAATGTTGGTTAGACGAAGACTGATGTATAATCTAAGATAGCGGACGATCATACAGACTCTTTTTCGTCTGCACCGTCTTATCAGTGAAAGGAAGCGCGCACTCTCCTTCTTAATAGTAGCCGCCCTTCCTTTGATATCTTCTGATATATTGAGAATGCTGCAGTAGTTTGCTTTCACCTCGTCATGGTGTGAGTGGTTCCGGGCTTATGTATCCACGATTTAATATTCCACTTTTTATTACTTGCCTCCCCCCTGACTTGGGGTTTTCCCTCGATGTCGTTGGATGAAACAGGTGGTCGGATTACCCTTTCGTACGGTAACAAATCCCGCGCATATCTTCTTTGTCTGTCACACCGTACGTCGCCCGGCTTAGGGTAGGGGGCAGCTTCCCCAACAGACGTAGGTTGCGTATGAGCCTCCAGTAGGACTCTGGCACCCCAACTGTAGAAATGGGTCCTGAACTAGAGGTGGTTTGATGGGTGCTCTTTGGGTTCTTAGATCAGGCGGCTACTTTACTCACTTAGCACCCTACGTAGGCGGGGGGAATCAACACCCCCCCCCTCAACTGCCAATGGCCAAATCCCTACCCATACGAGAACTTGACTGAGCTAAATTAGCTACTTTTCGATCTGCTGTGGCCTACTAAATAAACTCTAACCTTACAATGTTCATTATAGAATACTGCGTATCCATTTTTCCTTCCTTTCATTTCATAATACGATTAGCCTAATCTGCAAAGGTCGGTGAAGTGCAGAAATGCAGGATGACCAAAAACGAACTCACGGAAATTCGATCAACTATTCCCATTTGCTTTTGACCCACTATGGTAGATATGACATCAAGCTCTATATTTAGCTATTAGCCTTCAGACTAGCACCATTCCTTGCTTCTTAATAAGGCTAAAAAAAGGGTAATGTAGAAATGATTGAAAAAAGGACTAACCCCCCTTTCGGAATCCACTCGAACGGAAGTTTGGTAAACTTTTGTTAAGTTAAAGCTAAAACAAGATATAGAATTGAATCTCACGGTTCTAGAACAGCAGCGGCTTACCAGCCGCTGAAAGCGGTTCCGGGCACCACTCGGGCAACTGACTGATCAGGGTCTGTCTCTCCAATGAATGGTTCTGCTCCTGTATTTTTCCCTAGCTATTGTTGCTTATACTTGGGTCGATCGGCCATAACCACTTTCAGCAGGAATCGCTACAACCGACGTTTTTTAATTCGGTAATCTAATGGAGGGGGAATGGTCGCCGGTGGGTCATTCACTAGATCGAGATCGTAATCAACCGCATTGCACGAACTGTATCATAGATAGAGAGAGATCGAGGTACCAATCGACTGCATCTCTTTCCGGCTATTCAATAAAGTAGATGAGGGGAGTCCACTCCATACGCATCCACCCCGGGAGAAGGGTTTTGATCAACCAACCGCGCCCATTATATATATACCCCTCTCGATCCACCAATAGTGGGCATGAAGGATGGATGGGGAAAGAAGATCAGACTCGGTTGACTTACTCACTGCCGGCGAATTCCAGAGATGGCATTATTAACTAGACAGGCATGCATGGAAAAGAGGATTAGTTGACAGATAGTTTCTTAAATGCTCTACTTCTAGGCGGAAAGACATCGTGAGTCACGGGCGAGGAACCATTCTCCTCACCGGAGATTTAGTCAGTTAGGTTTCACCCGAGTGGCGGGATGGCACCCAATAGAGAAGGGGACCTCTAGTTAGGCAAGCACTGATGAGGGGGGCCTGTGGGTTAGTCCTTTCTGGTTCCCGCGAAACTAAGGTAACCACCGCAGAGGAGTCCACTGTGACAGCCACCTTCCTATGGCCCTCCATCCATGCTATCATCAAGGCATGGTACAGGGACCATAATTCAGCAGCTGTAACTGAGCATATTCCGAGGTTTAGGCCAAAGAAATGCTGGTGAAGGTTGTGAGGGATGAGTTGCTCCCACACTGGCCTTGCCATAGGGCAGTTTCTTATAATGTGTAGGCTGTTTTCCACTGGGAATCCACAGCTTTTTCACGAGCAATCAGTGGTTAAGTGCCTGGTGAGACGCACTTTATTTGTTAACAATCTGTCTTGTCTGGCTAGCCAAAAGCAGTGCTTTAGTTTAGGCGGGATCTTCCCCTTCCAGAGACTCGCCCACTCCGCCTCTTCATCACAACTTGCTTCTTCCTCCAAGAGATCATATGCAGCTTTTGAATGGAATTTGCCATTATTGGACCATAGTATCTGGGCAGCTGTCCTCTGTGGATATATGGATGGCACGTATTATACATTTGATCACATCTTCAGGTAACCAATAAGAGAAGCTTTCCTAGTTCCAACTGCCTCTTCCATCTGTGTAGTCCCAGATTTGAGAGTCCATTATAGTGCCCAAAGCGCAGGCTAACAACGGTTGGTCCCCTATCCATAGATCTTTCCAGAACTTTTTTGTTTTACCATCTCCCACAATCCACTTCCTCAGCTGGTTAGTTCCTTTCTTCAGCAACTCTTGACCCCTGAGAACGCTCCTCCATGTATATGAAGAGTTAGAAGTGGCCTTGCATTCCAGCAAACTTGAATTCTGTGGATACTTTCCTTTTAGCACTGCAGCCCATAATGAGTCTGGTTCAGAGAGGATTTTCCGTCCCATACGTGCCATTGAGGCAGTGTTGACCTTGCTCATGCCCCTTAGGCCTAGGCCCCCTTCCTTTTTTGCTTTACACACCTTATCCCAAGCCACTAAATCTTTCCTCTTTTTGTTATCCTTGTTCCCCCACCCACACAAATCTGCAGTTCCTCCTATCTATTTCCTGGTTTATGGCTTCCGGAATACGCGTTGTTTGCATGGTGTATACAGGTATAGCAGAGGTTACAGACTGAACCAGCAATGTTCTTCCAGCCATAGACAACTGCTCTGCCTTCCATCCAGCCAACCTATCTTGCACTTTTTCGAGTATGTGGTAGTAAGTCGTTTTACAGATCCTCTTGTGTATGAGGGGTACTCCCAGGTACTTGCCTAGGTCTGCAGTGAGAGGAATTTGACATCTAGCACTGATCTCCCGAGCTGTAAGCTTGTGGAAGTTGGGTGAAACAAACAGTTTTTCTTTGGCAGGGATGATCACCTGTCCTGAGATGGCACAAAAGTCATTTAAAAACTCCATGATAACATAAATCTGGCTCTTAGAGGCTTCGGCAAATAAAATGAGGTCGTCTGCTTTTCTAAACATAATACAAACAGGTAGGGGGACAAGGGATCCCCCTGTCTTAGGTCCCTGCCAGGTGTGAAAGATTTCGTAGTTTACCCATTCCATAGAACTGAAAGCCTTGTGGTAGTGATACATTCCATTATCAAGGAAATCCAATTCTGAGGACTGAAAGCCTTAGCAGTTTTATTATCCATTTCGGGTTGTGATCGTATTTCCGTGACTGGCACTTAGATACGGAAATTAGCTCCTACTCCTCCTCCTTCTCAGTACGAGATAAATAGAAAGCAACAATCTAAAGCATTGGTACCACCCATTGGAATGCCTCTTTCTCACAGGCCGAATTGAGGAGTCTTTCATAAGTTGACTCCCGTCCCTCAAAAGACGTTCTCTACGGAAACACCAGTTGCGGAACTGAAAGCGAAGAAAGCTTAACGCAAGCAAGATAGGTAATCAAGCAGCAATCGAGAGCCGAAGGTCTGATTCCACCTAGTGGCGAATTCAACCAACAGAGAAAGCAACCCGCTGCCCTTCTCGCGTAAGGGCTGAGCTTCTTTCATTCGTCAGTATGGGTAGGTAGAGTGCTTTGCTCGTATGCTTCTTAACGATGCAAGGAATAGCTATCGTTTCGTGCCCAAGTCCAAGCACGGGATGAGACTTACCAACTGGTCCTAGTGGCTCTGGGTCAGGTCACGAACGGTATTCGATTGATTTGAGCTCTATCGTCCCATCCTCTAACTAAACTAGTACACCGGCGAGGGTAGGCAACTCACTAAGTAGAGTCTAAAATGTTAGCAAGATCCGCTGCGCTATTGAAAGGCTCTTAGCTGCTTATCCGGGATTAGAAAAAGGCGTAACTGCTCTTGTCTCTTCTTTCAAATAAATTCCTCAAGTTGAAAGAGACCTGCGCCACTTTATACTAAGGCACTACTATGCGAGGCTGCACCCGTCGTTGAAGGCAAGGGTAGGCATGGCTTACGAGAGCAAGAATCGCAGTTTCGCTGCCCCCGACCCGCCTAGCTTCATTCTTCTTCTGCTTAGCCGTCGCTGCTTCGACGATTGCCTTTCTCCTACTAGAAAAAGTGGGGTGGGTGGGCTCACATTGAAGACTGCGGATCGCTTAGCATCAGGGTGATTGACTTCACTGACAAAGACAGAGAGGGTGGTCGGCATCAGGGATATCATCCTTCGAGTCCCCGGACGAAGGTTGGTCTCACCTTATTCTGATTAGCGAAGGCCTTTCCAACTCCGTCGAATGCTTTCACTCGAAAACCTTCAGAGGCAAGCATCCTTACATCGAGTTATAGCTCTGGGAAAAAGTCTTTCTTACTGGAAGTGGAAGCTGTCCGGTCAATGTCAATAGCAGGAAGGGCCTAAAGCAGACGAGTATCAGACTAAAGAATCCGTTGAAGCTAGGGAAGAAGCTTCTTGCGAGACTCAGTATATACCTTTACTTCACTAACTTCATTCCTTGCTTCCTTTGAAGAAGCCTTCCATCGTCTTCCTTCTCTTCTGGAGTCAAAACCATAGAAAGGACTTCCGGAACAAAGCATTCCATCCAATTTCCTTAGACCCCGACTGCACTCACTTATTGCAACCGGTCTTCCTGATCGATCGGCTGCTAGTGCTTGCTCCCTGGGAGATTCTATTCGCATGCCGTCGAGCTTCTATTCATACTACTATGGGAAATCCCACTTATAAAGAGAAAGTCTTTCTCAGTATCTAATGAACCGAAGGCTTCAGCCGTCTTCTTTGTCTTTGTGGGAAGAACAAAGTCACCGCTGGACCAATGCTAGTAGGCGCCAAATCAAAAGGCAATGCAAATTTTCAAAGAAAATAAATCCCCGTCCTCAGATAATGGATATTGGGCGGTCTTTCTTGATCGTCTAGTTCTTTGTCAGCACCGAAGAAAGGGGATCCGGGAAGCCTAGTCGAATGACGGTGGAAAGGAAGTAGCTAAGAGGGACCCGGCTTAGAGGAGACTCTTTCAGACGAAAAGCAAGACCATATCCCGCGTGAAACTCGTCTTTTCTTTGGGAAGAACTTTCTTTGCCACTTAAGAGTTCTTATCTTTCCTGACGTGGAAGCCCCTGGACGCTGTGCAAGAACTCCTCTGATTGGCTAGACATCTCCTTGTTCGGGTCATGCACACCACAAGTAGACAGAACTGAATCTCTTATTCCCCTTCCAACGGGGACTCTATCAGGTTCTAGTTCAGTTCTTAATGCTGTAGTTCTGTAGTTGCGGGGGAAGGAGGCCTTCAGGCCGCTTTCAAGCGAGTAACCGGGGACTTACTGCTAATATATATCCTAATAAGATCGGACTAGATAACTATAACTATCCTAAGACAGAAGTGAGGCAAGACCCCTTCGCAGCGGAGCTCTTGGGGTAGAGTCGAGTGATCATAGGAAGCAGTTCTACTTATTAGCTACCGAGTTCGGGACAAAGAGCAAGTAGTCTTACAGTTGCCTGCCCTCATTCCCGAGTCGCATTAGCACAAGCCACGAGCGAGCAGCAGGTTCGCGATTTCCAAGTTCTCCTTATTAGAAGTCAAAGCCCTAGAGCACGGAACACTAGAAATCCTAGAAGTCACTTGCACTTTTTCTTACCGGACGAGCTAACCTAACGAGCTTCCCGTCTACTACCGGAAAGAGGAGTTTACCAAGGCCTACGCCTACATATTCCACTCACTCTATCCTCTTTCATCCTATTCCAAGGCGAGGGAACGGGACTTCTATCTTTCTATACAAAGCGGGACTTTACTCTGAAGCTAACTAAAAAGAGCTTCAAAATGAGTTCCGACTTCAGTTACAGTAGCAGGCGAGCAGAAAGGCTAAAAAGAAATGAAATCTAAGCAACTGAACCTGCCAACTGTCTCTATCTCCAAAGCCATGGAATTCCAGGGCGTCTTGCTTAGATCGCATTTGATTTCCCTTACTCCGGAATAGTGAAAGATTGAGCCTCCTTCGGACCCTCACCTCAATAGTTATCTTACTAGCCCACGGAACTAATCATATCAGAGCAAGCAAGTTCCCTCAAAAGAGAGTAATGCTTATAGGAGGTCTATCTCCCTTCTGTCATGCCCTTCCCTTTTCGCACTGACTGCCCTTTCCTTGCTGCTCGCGCTAAAGCAATTGTAGCAAGTAGGAGAAGAATGCCGACGGCATTCCATGTGTGGAACTTTCGGAATCGAATAGGCTCAATGACTTTGCCTGCTTTCTTGCTTGCCCCGCTCCCCTTAGAAGCGTTGGTTGAACCGCTGGACTCTATCTCCGTTGATTACTATTGGATTGAGCTATAGAAGCTCTTTGACCTACGTGAACACTTCAGCTAGAAAGACAGTATTTATAATTCAATACATTCTATTGACAAAGACAGGAAAGACATGCTGTCATATTCGAAATAATAATAAACGTTCGTTCCCATCCTGATGCATTTTACGCCTGATCTCTCGATCATTGCTACCAGATCTAGTAAGACAAAGCCTTGAACCGGGTAACCCGTCATGGGAAACCACCTTGGTAGCTTTGCCCTCTCACAGAGCCATCGGTATCCCTGATAGAAAGAATCAAACGTCGAATGGTCCGAATGAATGCTACATCAGGAGCAGAGTTGACTTCACTCCCGGTGACCTGCCGTCGTAACAGCACTGTGGGCGGAAGTGACTATGTGATCACTCAACGATCAGTGTTACAGCTCAGTCTGACCTGACGATCGAGAAACTTATTCACTAGCGGTGGAGAGTTGTCTCGTTGGAAAGGTGGATTTGACATCGAAGTCTTCATCCTCCGCATGGGATGAGAAAAGAAGAGTTCTTACAATCGGGGAAAGCAAAGCGGACTTAGAAAGCAAGGAGCCGGGCCAACCGCTCAGAGGAAGGTGCCAACCCTAAGGAAAGGCACAAGAGGAAAGCAAGCGATGTCCAAGTAGCTTCCTTTGTCTCTGCCGAACGCAGCTTTTGTTGTTGATGCCAAAGGCCGCCTTTAAGGAGTCGTTGTCACGACCTACTGCAGCCGATGTTGCCGATTTGGCTTCCCCAGAATCCCAGTTCTATTGACCGATGGGAGAATAAAAATCTGATGAGAATTCTACTTCTGGCCCGAGCGGAATTCAGTTGTGCTAAATGAACGAGTTGTCCTAAATGCCCCTTGTTAGCTGTCGCAGGAAGTGGTGATGGCTCAGGAAGTTAAGCAAACTCGACCAAAGGACAAGTTTGTTCCTGCTTCGTTTTCTGTTCCCTCTTCACCTTTCCTGAATGAAGAAAGAGAGTGAAAGAGAAGAGATCAGTGCAATAGGTACAGAGGGGGGAGAAACTGTCTTCGTTCGGTTCGGCAGAAGAAAACAAATAGGAAGAGCACTATGCAAGCTTATAATAGAGTCAATATATAAAAGCCCTCGAGCAGTAAAACAAAGTCGTTACGGCTATGTTACTAACATGGACAGCTATGAATGGTATTCATTGACAGGAGTGACCGCTTTCTAGTCGTAGTTGGTACCGCCCCGGGTCCTGACTAAGGAATGGGATCACCCACCGTACTTTTCCTATTTTCTTTCACTTGTCGGACCAATCACTAATCACGAACAGCCCAACCCTCCATGATAGATACGACAAATGCACTTATAGACTAACTACCCCAATGTGCTCTATTGACTCCAACCCGCAGGTTTAGCTTGCTCCACCTTGTCCTGCTGACAAAGACGACAAGTTCTCACATACCCTGAAACCTCTTCCTCCATCTTTGGCCAGTAGTCACCTCGTGCGGATGAGATATAGTTGCCCTTAAGCTGTTGAGCAGTAAAATCTTTGTTTTGTTGGTGCAGGTCTGGGATCAGTAGTAGCTTCCTGAGCGACGAGAGCCTTCCACCTCTGCATTGGCCGACAGTAGAACTCCAGGGTGAAAGAGAAATTCCGAAAAAGAGTAATTTCTCCGTCTACAATATGCTCGAACCTTTAGTTTCAAAATCTTACACACGCCCTCTCTTCTTTCTCGGAAAGATGGAATTGGAATCTATTTGGTAGAGTCTGCCGCCTTAGCGACTCGAATAGATAATAGTGATCACCCAGTTAAACATATAGTTCCACCGGATTGCTAACTTCTTTTCATTAGGGACAGGTCTTTTCTTCCCTGCGGAGGGGTATGAATAGGGGGCTCGATCGAAGAGAGACAGTGGTGACTCGCCAAGAAAGATTTGAGAAGTGCTACCAGACTACAGTCGGTTGATGTTATAAAGTCCTCCATTATGGAATGGTTCTCAGCAGCACGTGAATCTCTTAACTCGCGGAAAGTGACAGCGTTTCTTTCATTTTAATATATTATATTAGCTTAGCTGAAACGGATCGAGTGTCCTACAAATCAATAGAATCTAGTTCGTTCGGATGATGTACTTGGGAGGACCGTAGCACAAGCCACCAGGCGAGGAAAGGTTTCTTTCATATGGATCCACTTCTTGCCACTCTTCTCATAATCTAATGGTGGAACTCTTCTTTCTTGAATCATATGCATTGGAAGAGACGAAAGATACTCGCGAAGAACAGTCATGGCCAAGTGGATGGAAATAGCATAAATAGAGCCAAGCCTTCTCTAAAAGAAGCAAGTGCAAGTCCCAGGAAAGCAGCTACTAGCTAATGTCAGAGGATCTTTGTTTGATTCGACTTCTGCCTCCTCCTTTTGAAATATGAAATTCGAGGTCACACAAAAAGGAGTAGCGAAGGGGAAATTCGTTAGGAGAGAATACCAGGCGTCCAGCTTAGCAACCATTGAACTAGCTGCCACCAAAAGGGAGATCCAGTAGATCACAGAACAAAGAGTAGTGAAAATCACCGAGTGAAAGCAGTCACTTCCGGAGTTAGCTCTGCAGATGAAGCAGGCGAAGGCCTTTAAAGAATAAGGACTAGGCTCAAGGCGCATCGCTTTGTTTACTTTAAAAGTTAGCAAGCTTTGATTATCATATAAAAGAGTTACGGAATTTCTAGAGATTCAGCCCCTAGAGACTAGCTAGCCTTCCGGTGGATTGCTTTGAATAGAAATGCTTTCTCTGGTTCACTGAGGTAGTTCGACTAGCTGGAACGTAGCGAAGGTTCAGGTTCAGTTGCTCTTCCAGGGAAGGAAGCTGCATTTTTTTTAGTCGTCCTATCGTAACTAAAGAAGTACTAGAGTAGATCCCGAGTGCCACCGATATAGCTCTTGGAGGGCTTGATCCCACACTCGGTTCAAGGCTTTTAAGACCGCGTAGAGAAAAGAAAGGCGACCACCTTCTCTTCCGAGTTGGCATGAAGCCTATTCTGTTGATTCATTGTCCATCTTCGATTTCGACTTCTGCCATACTTTCTTATAAGATGCATAACCCTCCCGGTCTTTCGAATCTAGAGGCATCAAGACCGCTTTCACCCCCTTTTCAATTCAAAGGCCTTAATCATATCCCAGGCTGTCGGATTGCTTTGGATGCTTCCGTTAGAGCTTCTTCCCCTCCTGTCATTTAAGGGCACCTAGCTTACAATCACTAGTGAAAGAGTGCCAATTGACCCAACTAGCGAATCAGAACCATTCAATCTTTTTCATCTCCGTGAATACCGCTCGAAAGCAGTCATTGAAAAGAGCAGTTATTTGTCGGCTTGATAGCACAAGCACGATCCACCCTCCGGAGAGTGAGGAAAGGGCCTAGCTTCTCAATAAGTCATTCAATGAACTAACTATACTTAAGATGTGAGCTATACCTATTCCTTCTTTTCTTATCTTTTCTGCGGGAGTGAACAATCAACCATGAGGCAAGGTACCCTTAAGATACCGAAAGATCCGCTTCGCTAGTTAAAGGTGAGTGGTCTTATTCTACAGGCTAGGGATTACCCCTAATTTATCCTCTAGGCTAGAGAACTACTCTTCTCCTTACTCTTATAGGTAGGCCCCGACTATTTCAAGAAAGACCTTTAACATCCGCCACATTGAGCTTCAATTCTCCAACGCCTGTCTCCAATGCTACACGTTCCGCTGACTTGGACCTCTTCTTAGGTTGATCGTCAGACGGCCTTGGGTCAGTAACCTTTGAGGATGCCATGGCTCTAAGCACAACCTCGCTCTGATACCAGTTGTCACGGACTTCTAGCTTGCCTAGCTAACTTGCCCGCGCGGCACTTGTGCAACGGACCTCTCTCCTACACAAGTCAGCCTTGCTCACTCACCCCTCTCTTGAGTAGAGCCCTCAAGCCTATCTAAGACTTCGGAGAAGGAAGTTAGACGACATTAGAAGGGGCTTAGTATTGGTTTTCAGCTATTGGTTCATTTTTCTCTATTAGGGCTTAGTTGCTAAGCGGCTGTCAGTGCAGGTGAACCGAACTCGTATGGCTAGTATGTATTGTTTCCGTCAGTAGTCTGCGTGCGAGATAGAGTACTGTCAGGGGTTCGCGAAGTCTATTAGTTGCTTGCTTTCATTTTGAGTCTTTCCCGCATGCGTGACTACCATTCTCTCTTTTCCATATTGGTAGCTCCCCCGTTCTCGCGGCGAAGGATCGTCCTGTAACTACCAGGGGTTTACTTGTCTCTTTTTCCTTTGCTGGAGGTCTTACTAGCCTTCCCTCCCGACTCAGATTTTGAGTTACCTGTCTATCAGGGAAATTCCCCAGTATTGCTAGTGTTCTATCTTTTTGGGTAAAAGTCCTCAAAACAGTGCATCTCGCCTATAGGAAAAAGCTAGCAAGACCAATTCCGCCCTGAGACGCGCTATCTTTTTGATCAAGTCCAGCCGCATATAGATGTAAAAGCACTCGTCTTTCTCTATTTCTCGATGTCGACTCATCACATCCTGGGTACCTTGAATACCGACTAAAGGGGCGTAGCGAGAGAGAGTGGCAAGCGCGCCTGGTACGAATGTACCACATGGACAAGCAAGTCCCATCCATCCGATGAACGAGTGCTTCGTATTGCCGCTGCTAAGCCGCCCCTCCAATGTGGATATCTGGAAAAGGGGAGCGAGAGGTACCAGGTGGTTTTGTAGATGCAACCCATAATCTTTCCCATCGCGGGGCACGATTGGTAGAATAGAGTCGAGACCTTACTCTAAAACCAGCACCAGCTAACCGAAACAATATGTTAGGGTTTGTGATCTTATACAGATCAGCCAACTGGTACATTCCTAGGGTAGATCTGACTGTTAGGAGAGCTCGCATTTCAATTGGAGACAGGTCCTTTTGGATCCCACGTGTCCAATACTTCTTAGCGAACTCGAGTGTTCCATTCGAAGAAATCAAAGATTGACTCTCCGAGATGGACACTCCCATTCTATCTAACAGTTCACGATACTTACCCGCAACGACAGGGTCAGCAATGACGACATCGTCACCTAACACTGCGTATCTGGTAAAAGGCGCCTTTGAGGATAATGAAAACTCAGCTGCCAACCACACTATGAAGTGGTGTGACAGTGAGAAAAGCGCCCAAGAACCGTAGTACCCGAGGGGTTGACCGGCAATAAAACTCACAATGGTCCTCCGCCTCACAAGAGGTTTCCAAACCCAAAATGAATTTAAGCCCAGCTCCTTCGGACTTCAAGTTCCGTGCTCCCCAATTAGTCACTCATCTCGCGCTACTCTTTTTTCTACTTTTTGATTCACTTTTTGGAACAAAAAGAAGAAAGAGCCTGCGTATCTAACTAATAGACTGAGACTCGGCCTTTAGACTATCAGTTCCGTCCTTTTCTTGTACTGTTACCGGATTCAGACATTCATTCTAACTATACAGATTCTTTTGTTTAAGACATGAGAGGGCAAGACTTTAGGTTCAAGTAAAGTGATTGGATAATGGATAGAGCTTGTGCATCTTTTCGTTCATAGTGGGGTCCACTTTTGTATCTGACCTTTACTTTAGATCAGGGGAGGCAGAATTCATTCTAGAAGGGTTTATTCAACGAGTCCCCTCCACTTTTCCATTGCTTTGGCAGCAGCTCTCGAATAAGCTCTTTGCGCACTCATAGGTGCGGGACTTTCTTTGTCTTGTTTATTTTGGCATCTGTGAACGTAACCACCCCTAGTTCTGTTACAGTAGACGGTCTTGGAGAAAGAACTGCTCTTGGTCTTGGGAATCTCATAGGAAGAGCATCTCTCCTCGAAGATGGATGGGCTTCATCCAATAGCCAAAATAGTAAAAGAAGATGTCATAGAATGAAAGCTGGGGGGAGGTTCAGATTCATTTCATTAGTAGTTAAGATAGCCACAACCACGGATATCAGGAAGAAATTCACAATCAGTTGTGCTAGAGGAAGCTCTTTTCTTTGGCTTGGCTCGCAGAACCGATTTGCCTTCTGATCTGATTGAAACTACCTCTTCTTACTCTATCTTGCTTGGCTTTCTAGCTGGACTGCTAGCTTGGAACGAGGAGAACTTTTCATAAATGAAAGACTAGCTGACCGACCTACTAAACTAGACTGGCAAGGGTTGGGACTATCAAATTCTTTCCTGTGGAAGGGAGAGTTTCCAGCTGGAGATCACTTGCCAGGTGCAGCTAAGAGTTACCTGCTGCTAGGCCATATGTGTTGGCTGCAGCCGAAGTAAAGAGACTTTCTTCTTCCTACGGATTCCCGTCTGGGAAAGCTTCTTTGGAAAAGCCCGATGAACCGCAAGCCTTCGATTCTTTGATTCAGTTGATTGACTCCTCTGCCTTCAGCGGACGATGCCCATGAACTAAGCCGTTCCATTCCAATCGGACATTGGAGCCTTTTCTCCCTTCTTTTTGAGTGGATTTCCCTGACTGGGAAGTGAAAGCATCATCGTAGGCCCGTCCCCTTTATGATTGAAAGTAAGAAAGATTCCCGACCTAAATGTAGAATTCTATATCTCATCCATTCTAGCATTCCTCCCATCGGAATCAGTCCCAAGAGCGGCTACAACTACGAGAGCAGTTAGCCCTCTAACTTGAATACGATTCAACTCAACGGACATTCCAGAAGATAAGCCCGAAAGGAGCTCTACCCTTACTGGATTGCGTTAAAGTTCGAAGCTTAGCTCGGCATCAATCTGCAACTGACTTCCGACCGTGTTAAAAGTTCTATCATGTCACTACGGATTGGACACGAAGGGGTCTTCTCAAGAGCGAATTCCCTTATCCTCCTTCCCTTGAAAGAGGGTGAAAGAAAGAATCAATATTAAAGAGACTCGGCTTTTGAGTAAAGCTCCGCAGCATCAGCCGACGAAACAACGGCTCTGGTTTATCCCTCCTAGCCAACGTATTCAGTTTATCCTGAACCAACAGATCTCATTTCTCTCGAATCACCAAGAGCACCTCTTTATCCCGGACCATCAGGAATCGAATAATCATTCCATTCTCCACCCCTTTCGAATGAAAAAGTGTGAACCCATAGGATCAATTTCCAGTCTTTGCCGATCCCTTTTCTACTGATTGCTTCTATTACTGACTTATATGACGATTCGGATTATCGGTGCCTAAACTCAAAGGTCTCTTGCTTGAACCTCATTCTCCTATCTTAAATAAGGCCTGAACGGTGGCATAAAAGCCTTGGCTGCCGCGCCTGATTCGACTCACCATTATTAGGCCTTCTTTGTCTTCGCATTACCCTAGTTCCTTAATCCAAATAGCCATAGGAGAAGCTGAGCTAGCTAACCTAAGTCCGTAGCTAAAGTTCTCAAACAAGAGTTCCATTCCCCTTACTCGTATTGCAGGCAAATCCCGTTACTAGTAGTTCTGGTTAGCCCACTTGCCCGAGCACACTCTCAACTTGTAGATGCGCCAATCCAGCCTTCCCCCACGAGAACAGAAAAACCAACAGACCACGAACACCAGCACGCATGAAAACAGCCCTTTTGAAAGCATACCCAAGGCGCGGGCATCCATCACTAACAATGATTCATCATTACCAATCATTGGGGTAAAAATCCTTGTCTTTTAAGGATTGTTGAACTGCCTTTACTATGGCGCTTTCAACCCTATATTTTATGGGCGCTATAGCTATAGTCGTGTCATCGCGGGTCAGTTTGGTTACCAGTGTGGAGAGATGGCGATGTCGCGAAGCCAGTGTTTTTTCAGCACTTGGCGTCTTAGACGACATTTCCAGCATAGCAGCGAGATTTTCCATTTTCCAGTCTCTTGGAGGAACCTTTTTCCTTTGTTTTTCGAGTTCCAAACGAAAACGGTTTTCCAACCAATTTCGAAGAATTCCCAGTTTATCTTCGATGGAGGCTTCCTGTTGTGCTTCGAGTTCCAACTCCACCGGACTCTTATTTAAAATATCCTTATCTCTTTTTCGTCCATAGGGGGACTACTATTGAGATCAATGTTTCCTCTAGATGAGCCTGTCGCGGAAGGAAACGGGGAAGTAGAAGCAATTTATCGCCCGTTTTCTTCCGGCATGGGCACAGGTGGAGACACAAGCAAAGGCAGATCCCGTTAGAACTTAATAATCCCGGAATCCCTTCCTATTTGAGAGACAATAGTGAACATTTATCCATAATCCATTGAAGTAACACCAGCGGCAAAGGCACAGGTTCCTTCGGCAGCAGGAAAGGCAGTTGACTTCGTTGACCCGGATTGGAGCAAACACGCAATACACACGGAGGTGGGAACTGCAGTATAGTATATATACGTCAAGGCCAACCAACTTCTAAAAAAACAGAATATTAAGTTGACTCTATTTATGCATTAATGACCCAGTAAAAGGTAAAAGCACTATCTCGCCCATATATACGAATACAAAACCACTTTGAATAAATAGAGATTGAGAATAAGTTTCCCTTTGGACAGATCCAGTTCACATTCGGGAGCCAAAGCTTGACTAATAAGGACTACCCGCTTGAGTCGGCTTTCAAGCAATCCTGGCATAAGCTATGCTTTTTCGGAATCCATCCCGCTCAATAAGATATGGATATGGATCTTTCTAGAGGCATACTCCAGTGCAGCTGATTCTCAAGCAGTAGGACCGCTTACTCTAAGAAGAAGGTCGGGCCCGGAAACTCTCACAGCTCTGACTTCTTCAATTGCTAGTCTAGCAACAGCTTCTACGCATTCAGTTAGCTTGAAAAAAAAGCTCCTACTCGAAGAAGAACCGATTCTAGCATTTGTCCATCAAAGAGCCAAGCATGACATTCGATGCTGTAAGACATATGGCATATCTGTGGACATTGGGACTCCTTCTTGGACTTCTGATGTAATTGGGCATTTGCTTAATCCCTAGCTTCATGAAGTTTCATGTAAAAGAATCCTTTGCTCTTCAGTTATCGTCTTCTACTTTCGCACCTTAATAGCGAAAGGCTGATAAATCACCGGCAATAAGTAGTGCATCACTTTCCTCTTTGTCCACCCTCTTCTTCCTAAGACCCTTCTCTCAAAGCAGTTCCTTCTTTCACGCTTGGCTTGGATTCATGTGCAGGGGATAGGATCACAGCCTATTCTCTTACTATTGATTCAACCTCCTCAGGCATTATGGGAGCTGCTAGCTACCTTCTTAGCCACCATTCTTTATTAGCCAAGGCGATTGAACGAGATTAGTTCAAACCCGAGGGAGACTCGGATCTTCTATCTGCAATAAGATTTGAGGAATTTCTGATGATTCAATAGATGGGCAGAATGGGATTCTGTTGAGAATGCTCTAACTCTAAAAAGGCACATAGGCAAAGATTCGTTGCTATAGCAAAGAACGAGAAGAAGAACGAAAGGTACGAAGTCACTCGACTGTAAAGAGAGGAGTGAAGAGTTCTTCTTCTGATCGGAGGAGAAAGAATACTTCTTCTTGTTCTGAGCTACCGAGCTAAAGCAGTTTTCTTGCTACCTTACAAGACTGAACGAACTACAGGAATGCTAAGGAGAGGGACGAACGACTCCTTTGCAGTAGAGAAAGTACTACGTATATGCAGATCGACTCTTTCGAGATGTAGAGATAGAAGTCTCTTATAGACGTCTTGTGCGACTTCATGAACTGAGTGAAGCAGCTAAAAGGGGGATCTCCGATGAGGCGAACGAATCATTCAAAGATAGAGGAAGCTCATAAAAAAAGGGACATCAATGCCAAAAAACAAGGGGCAAAGCTGCTTTAACTTGCACCTCCTTTTCTTCTTGTTTTGCCCTAAAGCAAGTCAACTGCCTCAGTCCTAGCTCATTCACTCTTAGCAGCAGTAACGAAGTAGGGCTCTTTTCCTTTCCTTGCAAGAAATGAATTTCATCCCTTGGGAAAGAGGAAGATTACATTGATCTCAAAGGGCACCTAACTAAGTGAAAGTGCAAATCTATAAGCTGCAGTAGACACAGTTGACATAGGCCCTTACTCAGTCCCATCCATTCAATAGCTCTGAACTCTAGCAGCTTCACTCGTCACTCTTGCTCCTAGCTGAAAGTCTTCCCTCTCTTCCCCAGGAGACAGAGAAGAAGTCAACTCCTTTCTTCTGAGTCGAAGTCGACATTTGCTTTTTCTTCCTTTCTTTTGATCATTGAAAGAATTTATGGCATCATCCCATTTCGAGGACTCACAGAAAGACCTTCTATCCGGATGGTTGAAAACCCTAGGATCAGTAGCACGAAATACCTTAATCTCCCGAGTGAGACCCTTCTATACCGATTCTTAGCTGACTTCCTTCTTCTTCTTCCCTTGGGACAAAGAAGAACTCCTTACTTGATCGCCTATTCAATGTGTATTTCTTCCTAGTTCGGTAGGCCCAGGGATCACTGATTAGTCGAATGAGCCCATCCCTATGGCCTATCTCAAACGAACATTTGAGCGAATGCGGAAACATCCACTAAAAAGGCATCTGCTCAAGTGCGCTTTTGGGCTTTCGGCTGGAAACTTCCTGGCTTTCCTCGTCCACCAAAGGGGAGTGGAGGTTGATAAGAACAAGGCCCGAGCCATCATAGAAGCTGCCCCACCGAGCAATAAGAAGGAACTGCAACGGTTGTTAGGGAAGGTTAATTTTCTACGAAGATTAATCTCTAACTTAGCCAGGAAGACGTGATGTGTTTTCCGCCTTGCTGAAACTGAAAGGGTCGGAGGAATTCGTATGGGAAGAAAGGCACCAGGAGGCCTTCGAAGCTATCAAGAGGAATCTGGCAAGACCCCCAGTGCGGATGCCACCGAGGAAAGGGAAAGCTCTACGGCTGTACATCTCAGCGGCCGAGAATCTTATGTCAAAAGGACCAACGACGATGAAAGAGGAGAAGAGGAAGAAGCGTCTGGGAGCCGGCACCCCTTCAGGTCCTTCTCCATTACGCAGACGAGACAAATGGTAAGCGGCGACATCACTTCGTAGAGGTCTCGTCACAATGGAAGAATCTAAGTCTTTCAATAGCAAGAACCATATACATATTTCGACCACTAAGCACCGCTTTATTCACCAAATACAATAAGGCCTGATGGTTCACATAGAAAACGAACTTGACACCCAGTCTCCACTCTGCGTGAATCCCATTCGATGCGTCTAGGGTTCTGGCTTTTATAAGTTCCATTGTAGATGTGCCATTTTCTTCTCGCAAGAGCGCATTCGATAGCATCCTCTTCTGGGCATCTAGATCGATTCCTAAGACCCTCTTATGCGCTACGTCCTACTCCTACTGCAGATAGATGCCGACCCGAATGACTGCTTTACTGCTATTACTGTTCTTGACGAAGCTCCTGGTGTCAGGTGCAGATGAAGACGAGAAGACGGTCTCTTGAATCAATCTCCTCGCTGATTAAACTAAACAATCGCTATTCTTTTTAAACGAAAAAAATCAGCAAGAGTCGTGAAAAGCAAAGACCTCCGTAGAGCTAGATTCAACTTCCCCCCAGCTTGACCGAGTCCGCTCTATGATACCTCTGACTGCGCCCAACAAAGCCGCCCTCCATTTGCTCTGCCTATAGCCCACCTAAAACCGCTAGCCTAAACAAAAGAAAAATCCCAGCCTTATATATGGTTAAGGAAAACGTTACTGGCAATAAGCACCTATCCCAGGTCCAGCAAGCTTGGTTGAATGGAGAGCTTTTTTAAGACTAAGGCGGGAAGACACCCTATTCCCTAAGTAGAAACCGGCTCTAAAGAGAGTAGAGAGTAACCTTGAGCAGAAGACTAGAGATCACTCTTCTCACCATCGAGGACCCGGAAGCAAAGACAAGACCTTTCTCTTCCAATTGACTGCTCCAGAGGACAGGGACAGAGTTCTCTCACAAGTTCCGCGGCTTCGGCAGCCAGACCCCTTGAATGCCTTTCAAGCGGCAAGATGTTAGTGAAAGGGCTATGTAACCAGGCTATCAGGTAGTATTGCGTTCCGATACTACTGTGATATATTCTATCCTTTCATCTATATCTATAACGGTAGCAGCACATGGTTTTGACATCTGTTTAGGAGATGCTGCCCGAGAGGACGAGTAAGGCGGACACCAGATGCTGTACGCTAAGATGCCGACCCTATCTGCCTGGAGAGATAGTGAAGTAGCCAGGGGGACTTTTTCTGTGCGGCTCCGCTCTCCAAAGCTGGAGCCCGAGGGTACATGTAGAGGAGAGCATGCCGACGAAAGTGAGAGACTCCATATGGGTTTCGGGGGTTGGTGTGTTCTTACTCTTACAGCGACCGTGCTTTAGAACCCTCTTTCTAGCTTTTAGTTTCAGGGACTGGGGAAGACTGAAATTAAATAAAAAAAAGGGAACGAATTCACCGCCGTATGGCTGACCGGCAATTACTAGCGATTCCGGCTTCATGCAGGCGAGTTGCAGCCTGCAATCCGAACTCTCGACAGAATATAAAAGAGGACCACAGGCCTGTATAGACACCTCAACGAACTCATGTGGACACTCTTCAGCCTGAGGACAATCTCTCAAAAGCACATGTTGACCCGTTTTTCTTTTCTTTGCTGATTCCTCTCAATGAAATTTGCCATGTTGCACTAAGTTACTTACGGATGTATGCATGCGGTCCGGGAACACTTTGGGGTGAACACCCATCCGAACAAGTAGGGTCAATAGTTCAGCATTTAGGCCGTAACATTTAGCAACAAAAAGAATTTTACCCAACAAGTGCTCTCCGAACCAAGCTAGATAGTCTCCTATCACTAGGCTCACCAACCAACCTGGACTTTTATTCTTATTATTCCTACCGGATATAAAAACCATAAGGATTGTTTCCAGCCATGAGTTCCCCTATGACATAAGCGCTCTTGGGTGGGGTGGGCCATCATTCGCCAGGTCTTTGAGTGCCCGTCGTACCACGTAGTTGGTGCACTAGGCTGATCGAGACTCGACTTTTCGGATCTGGCACCTGCGCCCGGCCCGGTCTGCCAGCTCTTAGTAGCTCTACGTCCGGTCGTGCGTGGTATGTTCGCGATGCGTTCCATTTGTACGAATCGCGTACTATAACGTTCCTTTTTTGGGCTGGGCCGTTCCATCAAATCTTTGAGAAGAGGCCCAATCTCGTATTGGATGGTCGGCGTGGCGATAGGCTTCGCTTCTACGACTGCCTTCCCAGCTGTTGCAAACACTGAGCGAGAACGGTAAGGGGCGCACAATGTCGTTGCGCGGGGATGCGATTCGCTAAGCTGGGGGAAAGAAAGCCGTCTGGCCCTACCGGATTAGGTGATTGACCGAACAAATAGGCCTAGATCTATGCCCCTTAATGAATTGAATGGTCCTTCGACCTTCGTTTGATTCCGACGGCCGGCATAGATCTCATGAGACCCGCCCACTATTACTACGAAAAAAGCCCTGCCCTTTTCCTTCGCTACTAGGAGAGTAAGCCACTTCTATTAACGCCGGATCTTGAGTAGAATTGATCGTGTCATGTGCAACGTCCATCAATGATGGTTCATTAATGTCCATTGATTTAGACTCCTTCCCCCTTCCCAACTACGAATAAGATCGAGAGGGGCCGAAAGCCCCCAAACCAAGAACGGAGACGGAAGCCTTTCGATTCACTCCCCATTCTCTCTTAAATAAATAAAGCTCGCCCTCGAGCCATGGGCAGGTCGGCCGGGTCTTTCCCTGTTGTTCTGTTCCCGCCACGAGAAAGACGCACGGAAGAGGTATGCCCAGCGCGCGGAGGATCCGTTGAGA